>VMDO01017355.1:0-29347 GCA_007922755.1 Pedetes capensis | reverse complement strand
TCCAATCTTAGATATATACAATTACACACACGTACACACACACACACACACACACACACACACACACACACACACACATGTCTGGGCCATAGCACCCTGGCATCCAATCCCACCTGATCTCAAAAGCTAAGCAGGGTCGGCCTGGTCAGTCCTCAGATGGGAGACCGCCTGGGAATACCAGGTACTTCAGGCTGGGGAGAAGGGCCTGGCAGCCCACTCCCAAAACAATTCGCCACTGAAAACCCTATGAATAGCTGAGAAGCACTGACAATAGTGCCAGACATAGGGTCGCTATGAGTTGGATCCGACTTAATGGCACCTAAATATAAAGTTTTCAGTGGGGCTGGGATTTAGCTCAGTTGGTAGAGTGCTGCACTGCAGTCTCTGAGGTCCGGAGTTCGATTCCCAGAACCACAGAAATGGGAGAAGGACCTGGCAATCCACTCCCAAGGCAATCCCGAAACAGCCATTGAAAACACTATGAGGGTCGCTATGAGTTGGATACCGACTCAATGGCACCTAACAACAACAACATATATGTGCATATATATACATATATATATATATATATACACATATATATATGTATATATATGTGTATATACATGAACACACACACACACACACGTGGGCTGAGGTTTAGCTCAGTGGGTAGAGTGCCATTCTACTGTCTCTGAGGACCCGGGTTCAACCACAGCACCACAAAAATGGGAGAAGGATGTGGCAATCCACTCCCAAAGTAATTCCAAAATAATCAGCCATTGAAAACCCCATGAATAGCAGAGAAGCACTGACGTAGTGCCAGGCATAGCAGAGTGTGGGGGAGGGTTTTGTTCTGTTGTACATAGGGCTGCTCGATGGCTCCTAACAACAACCACTCTGAGGAGACCACTCTTCCCCAGTTGTTTCTTGAATGCCTCCCAGGCTTGGGGGCTCATTTTCCAGCATTATATTCGATACTGCTTCTCTGCTATTCATAGGGGTTTCAATGACTAATTATTTCAGAAGTGGGCTACTGGGTCCTTCACCCTAGTCTGTGTTAATCTGGAAGCTCAGCTGAAACCTGCCCACCATGGGTGGCCCTGCTGGTATCAGTGGCATAGCTTTCAGCATCACATCATCACACAAGCCCCCACAGCACGACAAGCTTGCCAAGTGCTAATGATATGGATAAACGGGAACCTTTGGGCACTGTTGATGGGCATGGAAAGAAATTAGTACACCCATTGGAAAATAGCATGCGGTTTCCCCAAAAATAACTGAACATAGAACTGCCACATAGCTCAATAATCCCACCTTTGGATCTATCCAGAGGAAACGAATTGCTTGTCAAAGAGACCTCTGCACCCTCATGTTTATTGCAGCACTATTTGCAATAGCCAAGAAATGGAATTGGCCTAAGTACCCACCACTAGATGAACGGATGAGGAAATTGTAGTATGTATACACAATGGAATAATATTCAGCCCTTAAAAAGGTGTTGAGCTGGGTCACGCTGACCCAGATGATAAGGCAAATACAAACAGGCAGAGATAATGGAACACTGACAATCACGTGCCCCCAACTAGCGCATGCACCTTATCCATCACACTGAATCATGGTTCTGTAACCGCCCACATGCACACATAATAAGCAACTTATGTAGCCTTGCAGATGTACGTCTGGTATGACTGTGGCATGATGGGACCATGAGCTGGTGATCAGAAGCCTCAAGAGCTCCTCCATCAGCGCTGGTGGCACAGAGAGGTGCACCCAGGGGGTAGGGCACGCAGAGGGCAGCAACTGTGGGCAGTGGAGCCACCGGGCACTGAGAAGAATGCCCCAGAACAAGGCACGTCACACCGCCTTCGGCTCCTTGAGCATATTTTGGTTTCTCTGGGGGCCCCGAGTGTCCCTCCCTGGCCGAGGAGCCCCGCTCGGGTCTGACAACAGCTGTAGTGGGCAGGATGGTGCCACAGAAGGAAATGCTGTTATCTGCAGTGACCCGGATGCAGCGGAAGGCGTCCTGCTAGATGAAGCAAGTCAGGCACAGACAGACGAGCACTGCGCGTCACTCCGAGGCAGAATGTAAGACAGCTGAACTCAGAAAGAGCGAGGAGAATGGTGATTATCCGAGGGCTGCCAGGTGGCAGGAGGGGAGGGGCGTTGTGGGTCAGAAGGTACAAAATTTCATATAGGTGGAAATCTATTGCACCAGAGTGCGACTGTAGTTAATAATGCATTAATAGTTAATAATAATGTGAATGACTGCAGTTAATAATGATGAATTATGTATTTCAAAACTGGCAAGGAAGTAGATTTCCAATGTTCTTACTACAAAAAAATACGTATTTGAGGCGATGGATATGTTAAATATGTGACAATGCTTATAAATTCACATTATTGTTGTTAGGTGCTGTCAAGTCAGTGTCTGACTCATAGTGACCCTGTGTACAATGAGCAAAACAGTATTGTTACTGTTTCTCTGTTATTCATAGGGTTTTCAATGGCTGGTTGTTTTTTGGGAGTGGGTTGCCGGGTCCTTCTCCCAAGCCTACCACACCTGGTGTTCCTAGGTGGTCTTGCATCCAAGGACTATCCAGGTGGACCCTGCTTAGCTTCTGAGATCTGATGGGATCGGACACCACAGTGCTATGGCTGCAGGTATCGATTTATACAAACCTCACAAACACATCCAACCATAATTTATCAATTTTTAATACAATTGAAAGGTCTTTAAATACCAAGGGCCACCTCCAGGTTGTGAGAAATAAGGACACCAGGGCAGGCGCGGTGGCTCACACCTGTCATCTCAGTCACTTGGGAGGCAGAAGTAGGAGGATCGCAAGTTCGAAGCCAGAGGCAGCCTGTGTCACTTAGCGAGACCCTGTCTCAAGATAAAAAATAAAAAGGGGCTGGGAGTGCAGCTCAGTGGGGGAGCACTTGAAAAGAATGCGTGAAGACCTGAGCTCAGCAACCCCCAAGGTAGCAAAAAGTAGGATAGAATACAATTGAAATAAAATAAAGTAAAATAAAACAAAACAAAACAAAAACACACTCAACACACACAATCACTGCTCCGGGGTCCGTGGTGAAAGATAGACCCATCCACGATCCTGAGCACAGGTGAGCCGAGGGTAGATGGGCTTCTGCCAGCAGCCACAGGGGTACGGGTGGCCAGGTGCAGAACGCAGCTTTTCCCAATCGACTGGGCCCTGCCCATTCAGCGCTTGCAGCCAATGGGCAGGCACTACGCGCCGATCCCAAAGACGATCACCACGTGGGCGTGCGGTCCGGGTAGCCTTTTTTGCCGTGGTTGGTGGTTGGTGGTTGCCGTTTAGCGAAAGTGGGATCAGATCGTGGAGGTGAGGCGCCCCGTTGGTGTTTTCTTTCCTGTCTGCTTTCCAGCCCTCTTTCCCCTTCCTTTCTCCATTTCTGGTTGGAACCTCTTTCTTGGGCCCTACACTGTGCCCTGGGCTGGGATTTAGCTCAGTTGGTAGAGCTCTGCGCTGCAGTCTCTGAGGTCCCGAGTTCAATTCCCAGCACCGCAAAAATGGGAGCAGGACCTGGCAACCCACTCCCAAGGCAATCCCGAAACAGTCAGCCATTGAAAACCCTATGAGGGTGGCTATGAGTCGGATACCGACTCGATGGCACCTAACAACAACAACACTGTGCCCTGCTAGTGGCTTTTTAGGCTAGTCAGCACCCAGGGACCAGCTGAGCCCTTGGAAAAACTAATTCTAATTGCCCCATTTTACTGAAAAAAGTCTCCAAAACATGTACGTGGGGTGCTTGTTGTTGGGTGCCATCGAGTCGGTATCTGACTCACAGCGACCCTACCTACAACAGGCGAAACACTATTGCCAGTGCTTTTCTGCTGTTCATAGGGTTTTCACTGGCGGGTTGATTTTTTGGGAATGGGTTGTTGGGTCCTTCTCCCAAGCCTACAGCACCTGGTGTTCCCAGGCGTCTCCCATCCAAGTCCTAACCAGGCCCGACCCTGCTTAACTTCTGAGATCTGATGGGATCGGATGCCACAGGGCTATATCTGCAGGGCTTGGAGTGCCTAGGCAGGTCTTTCTCTCTTCCCAGGCCTGAGGTGTAAAATGAGGGCGGAGTAGGCAATGCAGTGCCTCAATCCTCTGCATTAGCTTGATGTCCCGTCCACGTTTGGTGGGGGCTGCTGGAGTTACTGAGTTAACTGTGCTAATAATATATTATCCATGACTAAAGGTTATGGAAGTACTATATAAGCTGAGAGGCAGTTCTGTTTGCTAAGTGGGGAAACTGAGTTGCAGGTAAGTTAAAAGACTCACATGGTAGCCAGTGGCAAATCAATATTCAAAACGGGGTCTGCTTGAGTTTTAAGCCCTGTAATATCTTTTTTTTTTTCTTGGCAGTACTAGAGGGTTGAATGTAGGGGCACTCCACTACTAAGCCATATTCCCATCTCTATCTATCTATCTTAAGACAGGGTCTAAATTGTGTAGGCTGCCTCTGGCTTCAAGCTCGTGATCCTCCTGCTTCAGCCTCCCGAGTCTCTGGGATTACAGGCATGCACCAGGGTGCCTAGTTCGAGCCCTGTAGTCTTAACTGTTTCTGTCAAATCACACAAGAGACTTGTGAATAAAGGTGTAGCTGGGGAGGCAGAAAGGGTAGGATGGAGATGTGGTGTAGCTTTGGTAAGACCCAATGCCTCAGAAAATAACCGTCACCATCAATCTGAAGCTATGTCCTTTCAGCCTGTAGTCCTGCCTGGATGGGAATGATTTCCTCACTACCTCCCCAGCCCCTTCTTCTTGGCCTGGGTTTCCAGGAGAAGGCGTCTATCTGTCCCAGGTGAATCCTCCTACCTGAGTTCTGGCCCCATCTGCACACCTATCATTGGAGTTTCCTTTATCACTTCCCGCTCTGATGTATTAGGAAAGCTGGCGTATTATAAGTAAGTTTGCGTTAAAGTGCTCTTCCCCAAAACAGAGTAAGGTGTTGGACTTCACAGGGCCTGTGCTTTGGGCTCTCAAGGGAAGACAGTACTCTATATTTTGATAAGTTTATGTACAGTTGGGCTGGGATTTAGCTCAGTTGGTAGAGCGCTGCTCTGCAGTCTCTGAGGTCCTGAGTTCGATTCCCAGAACCACAAAAATGGGAGAAGGACCTGTCAATCCACTCCCGAGGCAATCCCGAAACAACCAGCCATTGAAAGCCCTATGAGAGTTGCTGTGACTTGGACCTGACTCGACAGCACCTAACAACAATTCAAACAATTATGTAAAGTTAAATGATGTGTTATAAATCCCTTAAGAAAGGAGTTAGAAAAGGGTAAATACTGTCTCTTCTGTTTGCTGCTTCTCCATTTATCTTAAGCTCTAACCTTAAAAATTTTCTCAGTCATCTCTTAAAATAACTTTCCATAGACCTTGCAAATTTTTTTTTTCTTTTTTTGCTTTGGTCTCTTATTTCTTCAATGCAGAAACAAGTGGATTATTAGCAGCAAGATAAATGTCTAAATTCTTTATACAAGGGATATACAAGGGTTTAGATATGGCAAACTAAAATTCAGTCTTTAAATAACCTTCCCTTCTTGATTTAGTAACTTAACACAGTAGTTGAGGGGTTTTTTTGTTTGCTTTCTGGGATTTTTGTTGTTGTTTTCAAGTTTCATGTTTCCAGGTGGCTTTTGCATTAAATTAGAGGGAGAAAAAAATGTAGGAAAGTTTGATTGTTAGGAAGTCAACTTTTTACTTTATATATATTTTTTCCTTTTATCACTGTATGGTCAACATTTTTTGTATATATACATAAGAATATATAGAAAAATTTAGTTTCTTACTAGCACTCACTTTTGGTTTTCTGTTTGTTTTGCAGTACTTGCGGGGGTTGAATCCAGGCCCTCACACATAATTTGCAAGGGTACCCCTAGTCCATTTTTTATATTATTTTGAGACAGGGTCTTGCAAAGTTATGCAGGCTGCCTTGGGCCTCGAACTCAAGATCCTCCTGCCTCAGCCTCCTGAGTTGCTACGATTACAGCATGCTCAGGCTAGCATTCAGTTTTGAGTAAACACATACATAAATGTCAGCATTCCATTGTCAATATTCTTCTATTTCTTGAGCGGGAGGATATTTCATAGATGGGTAATGGTAGGACTATCTTAATTGTTTTGGCGAAATGCATTTATTTCTGTTAGCGTCTTCTGTTAGTGTTTTTCAATGAGGAATACTTTTTAGTATTCATCTGAAAAAGTAAACTTGGTGGAAGCCATAAAAAAGGAAGTTTATCCTTTGCCTGGCCTCTCCTGGATCCACCCACACCCAGAGCAGGTGTCCACCATCTGCTTATCACCCAAAGATCCTCTGCATACCTGTGAGGAGCGCTAAACCTCTTAGAAACCAGGGCATCTCTTCGTGCTGATTGCTGAGTGTTTTCAAGGACGCAGAGTCCTTCATTGGTTGAATTAGCCCACTTCTTACTGATCAACTCCTAAAGAGTCTTCAGCCTTGCTGTTTTTAACAAGGCTGTGTCTAATGATACGTGAATTTAAAATATAGATATTGCCTAATTGCTCTCCAAGAGGGTATGTGTTTGCAATTTCACTGATATAGGGACATCTTTTTCCTATCCATAACAAAACAGTGTGTAAGGAAGCATGAAGGGCCCCATCAGCTTGGTATGTCAAACACAGTATATCATTGTCATCCTTAATTACGTTAATAAGGATTTCAAGTAGACTTAAAAGTCATGAGAGCTGGGCGTGGTTGTGCACACTTTTAATCCCAGGAACTTGGGAGGCAGAGACAGGATCACAAGTTTGAGGCCAGAGAGAACCTGAACAACATACCAAGACCCTGACTCAAAAGAAATAATGGGCTGGGGGTGCAGCCCAGTGATAAGGTACTTGCAAAGTATTTGAGAGGCCCTAGCTTCAACCCCCAAGTATTGCACAGGGGGGAAAAAAAAACAAGAAACACCACCCCACTAAAAAAACCAGTCATGTACAGGATTTTGAACTGCTCAAATCCTTTGCTCATTTTCATAAAAGAAGCAATGGAGCTGTGGATAGTTCTTAGGGCCTGTTGGTTATGTTAAATGCCTTCAAGTCAGATGTGACTCATGATGACCCTATGTACATCAGAATGAAATACTTCCCAACACTGTGCCAGGGACACGGTCTTTTTATGTTTTAGCCTGTTGTTGCAGCCACTATGTTTCTTTTCATTTTGAGTCATGCCACATCAGCAGGAGGAGGTCCCAGGGGCTCTTCTAATGAAATAGGAATTGCAAAAAAGTTCGATCAGTCTTAAATCTCCTATGTCCTGAAGTTCAGACTTTTTAGGGTTAGAATAGGACAGGGATACTGTAGCCTCATCCTCACATCCACAAAAAATTTTGTTTTCTGGATTGTTTTATTTTAGGTAGGCTCTTGCTATGTAACCCAGGCTGGCCTTGAACTCACCATCCTCCTGCCTCAGCCTCCTAAGTGCTGGGATTATAAGTATGCACTGCTGCTCCCAGAAAAATACCCACAAACTTAAAACAAATCCTGTCTATTTTTATTTTTAATGGACATGCTATATGTTTATGGTTTATAAGTGTATATCATAGAGTAAATCAAACTAGGGGTCCCATCACCTCACCTACTTAATATTTTTGTCAGCCAAGTGCCATGGGGCATGCCTGCCATCCCAGCAACTCAGAAGGCTGAGAAAAGAGGATTGCAAGTTCGAGGCCAGAGGCAGCCTGTATAACTTAGCAAGACCCTGTCTTAAGATTAAAAAAAAAATTATAAAGGGGACTGGAAGAGCAGCCCCATGGTAGAGCACTTAGAAAGTATGTGCAAGGCACTAGGTTCAGCCCTCCAGTACCACAAAAAAATAGTTTTATTATATGATATTCCTTTGATTGCTCTATTTTTAAGATTGATGTTAGGATACCGAGTAGCCTTCTGCTCTATCCATTATCAGTTGTTACCATTGCTTACACATTCATCCATTTAGATATTTTACAGAACCATTTAAATCAAAGAGCAGGAAAGAAGGGTGTGGAAATGTGGGAATTTTAATGTGATAAAAATCATATGTAATCATGAGTTATGTTGTCACTGATTTTTTTCTTTGTCCTATTTTTTCCCATGTAGCCATATAGTTGTATCATATATTTTGAGATTTTCCTCTCCTCCTTTACCTCTATTTCCCCTCCCCTTCCCTAACCTCTGCTCCCACCTGTTAAGCCCCTCCCCCTTTCTTTCTACTCTGCTTATATTTTCCATTCTTAGATAAGTATGGTTGTTCATTTTTACACATCTACGTATGTGTAGTTTTTTATTAAGTTAGATTCAGCTCCCATATATAAGTGAGAATGTGGTATTTCTCTTTTGGGGACTGGGTTGGTTTGCTTAAGATGATGTTCTCCAGTTCTATCCATTTTGCTGCAAATGACATAATTTCATTCCTTTTTATATGCTCGATTTTCTACCACTAAGTAACATTTAAGGAAAACCAGATATCTTCATGCGACCAATGAGTAGTGGTTGTCACTATAGGGGTTGCTCAAGAGCAAAGGAAAAACTGAAAGCTTTAAGAATTATTCCTTCATATTATTAATAAGTGCTAACTGTCATAGATCAGGCTGGGATTTAGCTCAGTTGGTAGAGCGCTGCGCTGCAGTCTCTGAGGTCCTAAGTTCAATTCTCAGCACTGCAAAATGGGAGAAGGACGTGGCAACCCACTCCCAAGGCAATCCTGAAACAGTCAGCCATTGAAAACTCTGAGCGTAGCTATGAGTCGGACTCGACTCAATGGCACCTAACAACAACAACAACAACAACAACAACAACAACAACAACAACAGGACTGAGGTCATAAAGTAGCCTTCCAGAAAACTTTGGGAATCAGGATATAGCCCAAGTTTTGAATGTATACCTATAAAACAAGTTGAGCTAGACAGTGGGGGTAGAGAGACTGTCCTGATGGCTGGTGATGTTAAAGTTCTCATGTGTTCCTTGTCCGTCTGTATATCTTCTTTGCAGAAATGTCTATTTGCATATTTTAATTATTTATTTATTGGAGTTTTACCTAGGTATAAGTCCCTTACCAGATATAACTTTCAAATATTTTAGTTTATTTTTGTGCCAAACCTGTTTACTGTGGTTATATAACTCAATATTAACAGGCCCAAGAGGAACCAAGTGATCTAAACATCACGTGCTGGTGTTGCTTTTAGGTGTCAATGAGTCGAGTCTAGCTTGTAGTGACTCTCGTAAGATCTTCAATGGCTGATTGCTTCAGGAGTGGATTGCCACGTCCTCTTCCCATTTTTGCAATGCTGAGGATCGAACCCGGGTCCTCAGAGTGTCGAGCAGCACTCTACCCACTGAGCTAAACCCCAGCCCCTGAACATCATGTATCAGGTTGTTAATAACTAATGACAAGATACTTGCTGGTTTCCTTGACTCTAGTGTTCTAGCCAAGAGCGTTCAGAGAGGAGTGTATCAAATCTCATTGATGTTGGGTAGTATTTGGAGAACTTAGTGTACAGCACCAAAATCTCCCAGAGCTTATATCCTAGCAACAGGATAAGCAGTTGTAATAACTAGTACTGTGTCAGGGAAGAGTTGTTTCATGTGACACGGGCTTGTCTCTGATTTGCAGAGAGGCATAGAGAATGTTGCTCATCTAGTGAGTCGACACGGTCAGTGGTGTGAACTTGAATTTCCCAGATTCCCTGCTGACTCTCACATTCTTCCCACAGTTCTCCCTTGCTCCCTATTACCAAGAAATCTTCTGTTCCAACACCCGCCCCCTCAGCCTTGCATCATGACGGAAAAAGACAAATTGCCCCTCTTATCCAACTATCGGCTGCAGTGGTGCCTCAAGGAGCTAGATAAGGAAGAATTCCAGATATTTAAGAAATTTCTAAAAGAAAAATACTCAGTATTGACCACATGCTCTCTTCCGTGGACCGAAGTGGATGACGCCAGCGTGGAGCACCTGGTCCCGCTCTTGCATGAGTACTGTGATGGACCTCTCCTCTGGGCAATATCCATTAACATCTTGGAAGAGATGAAGCTGTTGGTGCTGTCTGAGAAAGCAAGGGAGGAGATGGAAAGTAAGACTTGAGTGGGGGGACTGATCCCAGGTTCTCATGGGAATGGGGCATCTATCATTCTCTCTCTCATTGGGTATGCCTCTGAAGTGTGAGAGGTCACTTGTTGCACACTCACTGGCTGGGGATTAGCCTAGGCTAGCCTTTGAAACAGTGGGGAAGTGGAAAAACAGCTTCTCTACCTGGACAGAATTCAGCTGAGACTAGAAAAGATTCCATTGTAAATGCCAAGCTTGAGCCCTGGGGTTAACACTTTCTCCTTGTGCGAGTTTGTAAGCCTCCTTCTGTTCTGACCCTTGGATTCCACATGTTGGAATCACAGATCTTAGTGATAGGATATGAGGCAGCACAAAGGCTCCATATATAACTGTGGAAAGTGGCCAGCGTTCACTTATGGAGAACACTGAGGTTTATCTGGTGGAGGCGTCCTGCTCAGCCCCAGGCTAAAGATCTGAGGTTCAAGGCACTGATCCAAGGAAAGGACGGCTGTGCCACAGTGCTGCAATGGATTTAAATCAGATTGTGTGGTCATCTTATTTAGGAGAAAGGTCGTCTAAAGTTATTTTATCACAAAAAGTTTCCAGCCCTCAGGAGGCTGAGGTAGGAGGCCTATGGACTTAAGGTCAGCCTGGGTTAGGAGTGAGACTGTCTCAAATTTTTTCAACTATAGGATGGAAACTTAGAATAAATAATTCCATTACTGGGGAATAAACTTGGCTCCAAAGATGATAGGAATTAATCACAGGCCTGTGCATCAGTCACTGCTGAGGCTCAACAGCTCTGCCTTCTTTGCTTTGAAGAAGCCTCGTGTGGACAGCATGTTGGTATTTGCAGGAAATGAGGGTAAGATTTAAATGGTGGCCGATGAGGTGTTGTTAGTAAAAGTTAGGCCCTACACTGAAACTTTCACGTGCCCACATTTGATTTTCAAACCTACCCACTGAAATGGGATCCCACTGCAAAAGCTAAACTAGAGCTGCTTTCAAGTTATATAACTGGACCAAGGTCATGAGCTAGTAGTGGAGATGAGATTCATTACTTAACATTCATTTAGTAGTATAGGGTCAAAACTCTTCATGTGTCCATAGCCAAAGATTTATATAGCTTTGGTTGTGGGAGAGAAGAGAGGCAAGTGGAACTTAATTTTTTTTTTTGTGGTACTTGGGGGGTTGAACCCAGGTCTCGTACACAGTTTGCAAGTGTTCTTCCACCGAGCTGCACCCCTCAGCCCATCTTTTAATCTTGTAGTTTTAGACAGGGTTTTGCTAAGTTGCGTAGGCTGTCTCTGGCTTCCAACCTGCAACCCTCTTTTCTCAGCCTCCTGAGTCACAGGAATTACAGGCATGGACCACCACAGCTGATGTGGAACTTAATCTTAAAAACAGACAGTATAGAAAAAATGTGCAAGAGGTTCCTACTCCAGACGAGAGTGATGTGAAGTCCAGAGTCACTTCTTAGAAGTAAGCTTTAGGCTGAGGGAATGTGAAGAAAAGGGATTGACCAAGTTAATTGGACATGGTAGAAAGGAATATTCTGAGCAAAAGGTGGCAGCAGTATGAAGCTTTTAACAAAGAAAGGGTTGGACTAGACCATGGGGAAATAGACAGGAGATGAAGACGCAGAGGTGGGGTGGAAATCAGTGTGGCAGTTAAGTAGTCTTGAATGGGTGGAAGTAGAAATCAAACTGGTGTTTCAGCAATGTTGCCCAAAGTGTCTGGTGACCCTTGAGGAGAAAGACAGGCCCTTCTTGTATGCCAGGGGAGAAATAAAGGTGGCCTGGCCTCGAGTTATGAAAGATGTAGAAATGTAATCGTGAGGCACTTCAGAAGCAGACACAAAGTTTAAAGGACTCGATATAGAGAATGTGGTGTCAAGGATGACATCTGAGTTTCAGCCATGAGAAACTGGACAGGATTCTCTTGCTCATCCCAGGAAGCACGTGGAGCTGGGAAATGAGCGGTCCGTGCTGGGCCCCCTAAGATGCTTCTCTGAATAATGCACAGGCATTGAGTGGGTAGCTGAACTTTGGGTCTGAACTTTGACAGGCATGGGCAAGGGCACCCAAAGAGAAACAATAACTATGATAGGTTAGTTCATAATGTGACCCACCTAGGGCCACACAGCAAAATTGGGGCGAAGCATGCTACAAGTGCAAGACCAGAGCATTCATCACGGTAAATCTCTGCTGCTTCACTGGGCTTCGGGTATAAAACTCCGACTCCATATCCTCATCACAGGCTGCTCAAAGCATCAACTGAGCCCCTCAGTCTGGTCTTAGTCCCCCCGGGTAATTTAGGTAAGGGCTGCTGTCATCATTGGCTTGGGTAATTCCTGTGACTTTGCTGACATTCTCTCTCCTCTGTTGCAGAATGTTCACCGTTCAGAACACTAGAAGACTCTAAACCAATAAAGACAGACCAAGGACCAAGCAAGGAAAAAGTGCCAGGTCCGTGTGGGGGGTCGTGTAGAGGGCCATGTCCTTAAAGCTCCATGGTGAATGTTTGTACCTCGAGGATCAAACCGTTCCCCAACTTCTGAGGTTCTAGCGGTGTCTCTGGTCTGCCCATACCATCATTTGCTGCCTGGATGGGTTCTGATAATCTGGTAATTGAGATCTTTCTTATTCCAAGTCTGAGAGTTCTGTGGACTTGAGGCTTTCTTACAATTTATGGGGTTCCTGTCATCTACAGTTTGAGTGGTTTTATGATCCCACTTGGGCAGCCCTCCCCCATACCATTGATTGTTATGGCTCCTTCAGCAGACAGTGGTGGGCTTCTGTAGTCTGGCTCAGCTGGGCAGCTCTGCTCCAGGTGTATACACTGCATGGTTCTGAATCTCTCTGCAAGGCTACAAGTTGTTGACCAGCCTCCCAAGTCTAGGGACTCTTCCTAATGTCAGTTGAATGGATGTGTTTGGAGGTTTTGTTTTGGGGTTGGGTTTTTTTTCTCTGAATTCCACTTCATTTATCTGTATATCTGTCCTTGGGCCAATACCACATCAACCTCGTTGCTGCTACTTTATATTAAGTTTTGAAATCAAGGGGTATGATTCTCCAAATCATCTGCAAGATCTCTGGACCATTCTGGGTCCCTTGGAATTGCATATAGATTTTAGGACCAGAGTGACAATTTGGGATGGGGGAAGGTCAGCCAGAACTTTGATATGGATTGCATTGCATCATGTAGATCAATGCTGGGTACAGTGCCACATTAGCAATGGAAGAGCCAGGCATAGTGGTGCACACCTGCAATCCCAGCGACTTGGGAGTCAGCAGTGGCAGTAGGATCACAAGTTTGAGGCCAGAGACAGCCTGAGTAACTTAGCAGAACTCTGACTTAAAAATTTAAAAAGGGCTGGGGATGCATCCCAGTGGTAGAGCACTTGCAATGTATTGAGAGGCTCTGGGTTCAACCCTCAAAAAACCTGCAAAAAATAATAAAGAAATGTTGTTGTTGTTAGGTGCCATTGAATCTTTATCCGACTCATAGCGACCCTGCATACAACAGGCAAAACACTATTGTCAGTGCTTCTCTGCTGTTCATAGGGTTTTCAATGGCAGATTGATATTTGGGAGTGGGTTACCGGGTCCTTTTCCCAAACCTACAGCACCTGGTGTTCCCAGGTGGTCTCCCCTTCAAGTACTAACCAGGCCTGACCCTGCTTAGCTTCTGAGATATGATGGGATCAGATGCCACAGGGCTACAGCTGCAGGCAAAGAAATATATATGGCCCCCATATATTTTTTCTCTTCCAGCCCATTAACACATGACAATCTTTCCACTTCTCTTGGATTTCTTTTGGTTATGTTTGTGGTTCTTAGTAAATAAATCTCATGCTTCATTTGTTAAACTTACTCTTAATATTTTGTTTTATGCAATTTCAGTGGAGTTGTGTGAATTTCATTGTTTATTGCCAGTATAGGAATGCACTTCTGGAATTGGATCCTCTGGTTTTGAGTCTAGTGATTATTCCACTGTGCTCCAGATGAACTGATGATTTCTATGGCCCGATGAAATGTGGCATGACAATGCTTTTCCTGGGCTGTGTTTTTTTTTGGGGGGGGGGGCAGGGGGAGAAGAGGGGAGTGGCTGGCGTCCCTGATCTGAATAACAAGCATGAGTAAGTTGGAGTGTCTCCTTCTCCCTTTTATAGAAGCTTCACAAGCTGTGGAACAAGGGGCAGCAGCAGACACTTACCAAAAAGGTAAAGGAAACACTTATCCATTTGTTGCCAAACTAGAAGGGAGCTGGGTGGAAGCAGTGTATGGCGTTCAGGTGGCAGGAGGTCCACTGTCTTCATCCTCGCGTCCCTGGCGGTCAGTCCCTACCCTGAGATTGCTGTGGTTCAGCACCATGGACAGAGACATGCAGCGTGCCTCACATTTTATGAAGACAAGTTCCAAAGAACCCTGTAGATGACTCCAGCAAACTGGGCAATCAAGCATGAGCTTGTTCGACCATAAACACAGAGCTGAGAGTAGTCAAGAGCCTTGTTCAAAATTAGATTCTTTTTCTTAACTCCTAGCAACAATGTATTTTGTAAACACCATTGGAAACCTGATGGGAACATATAGAAAGAAAAATGTTTCTTGGCTGGATGCAGTAGCTCACGCCTGTAATTCCAGCGACTCGGGAGGCAGAGGCAGGAGGATCACAAGTTTGATGCCAGAGGCAGCCTGCATAACTTAGACCCTGACTCAAAACTTAAAAACAAAATGGGCTGGGGGTGCAGCCCAGTGGCAGAGCACTTGCCTAGTACGTGTGAGACCCTGGATTCAACCCCCAAGTACCAAGGGAAAAAAGAAAGAACAATGTTTCTTGCCTTCATTATGTTTATGTACCTGGGTCATACATCAATTAAACCAAAGATACAAAACGAAGATGATATCTAAGGTACTATCAGTATACAAAATGGGAGTTGACCAGTCAAGGATGTAAGAACAGGCTTCCCTCAAGAAATGTTGCTTGCATCTTGGTTTGTTCAAATATAATTCACATCCCATAAATTTGCTTTTAAAGTGCATAATTCAGTGGCTTTAGTGTATTAATAGTGTTCCAACCATCATCACCACAAAACTCCAGAACATTTCCTTTCCCAAAATGAAGCCCTATACCAACCAGCAAGCTGCTGTCTATATCTATGGGTTTGTTGATTCTGTACATTATATATAAATGGAATCAAGTATATGGCCCTTTGTGACTAACTACTTTGACCTAGTATATTTTCAAGGTTCATCCATGTTATATAGCATGTATCAGCACTATATCTTTATTGCCTAATAATATTCCCTTGTATGGACATACCACACTGTTTTTATCCATTCTCCAGTTGGTAGGAATCTGGGTTTTTCCTGCTTTTTGTGTGTTATGAATAATTCTGGTGTGAATGTGTGTGTTCAAAGAGATGGTAAGGGAACTCACTGATTTGACTTCTGTGAGATATTCAAGTAGTAATACAAGTGGAACAGGGTGTCTGGTTCAGAAAACAGACTTTATCAGCTGCTGTCCACTTTCTGTTTGGACAGCCCAATGGACATGAGGAGTTATGAGTAAAATTTCAAATTCTAAAATCATGTTAGGCTGGAATTTTATTGTCCCTTTGGCACAGCATAGCATGTTGACACTGAGTTACATGATCATCAATTTCACCAATATTTGGAAAAATTAGTAGTTTCTAGTATTTAAGTTGAGATCCATAATACTAAGCATAAGCAGAGCTATTTTGTGGAATGTTGAAGTATCTAAAGAGTGTCAGTTGATGAAGGGAATGAGAGATGGGGCCCCCATACAGCCCAGAAGTAGAAAGAACCATGTACATAAGCCATCGGACTCGGGGCCTGATGATTTTGGTTCACAGTTTTGAGTGTGTTTATTTTTCTTTTTCTTTTTCTTTTTTCTTTTTGTTTTGTTGTTTGTTTAGTTTTGGTGGGATTTTTTTTCTTTGCTTTTACTGGAACATTTAAACCAGAGCCTCATAGCCAGGCATAATGGTGCATGCCTATAATCCTAGCAACCCAGGAAGTGGTAGGAGAAGAATCACAAATTTGAGGCCAGGGTCAGCCTGTGTAACTTAGCAAGACTGTCTCAAGATTAAAAATAATAAATGGGGGAGGTCTGGGGGTCCAGCTCAATGGGAGAGTGCTTGCAAAGTGTGCACAAGGCCCTGGGTTCAACTCCCTAGGACTGACCAAAAAATAAAAAAAAAACAGGGCCTTTCACATGCTTAGCAAGTTCTCTATCACTGATCTGCACCCTCAGCCCCTTTCTTTCTTTTTCTTTTTCTTTTCTTTTCCTCTTTTTTTTTTTTTTTTTTTTTTTTTTTTTGTAGTACTGGGGGTTAGGGGCTGGGATTTAGCTCAGTTGGTAGAGCACTGTGCTGCAGTCTGAGGTCCCCAGTTCAATTCCCAGCACCACAAAATGGGGAGAAGGACCTGACAATCCACTCCCAAAGCAATCCCGAAACAGTCAGTCATTGAAAACCCTATGAGGGTCGCTATGAGTCAGATACCAACTCAATGGCACCTAACAACAACTGGGGGTTGAACCCAGGGCCTTGTGCTTGCATGCTTTGCAAGTGCTGGACCACTGAGCTGCACCCTCAGCGAGACCTTGTCTCAAAAAGTGGAAAAACAATGGGCTAAATTACACAGACTGCTTCTGGTCTCGAACTTGTGATCCTCCTGCCCCTACCTCCCGAGCCGCTGGGATTACCCCTTTCTGTTTTTGTATTTTGAGACAAGGTCTCACTACGTTGCACAGGCTGTCTCTGGCCTTGAACTTGTGATCCTCCGCCTCAGCCTCCTGAGGAGGTGGGATGACAGGTGTGTGCCACAGCACCCAGCTTGTGTTTGACACATGGTATCTGCACATGCTTATGAGGTACAATGTAATGTTCTGATTCCTGCATTTGGTAGTAATGAACTTAGAGCTGTTAGCAAATCCATCCCCTTAAACTTGCATCATTTCTCTATGGTAAGTACCTTCAAGCTCCTTCCTCTATTTTGAGACAGAATGCACTATCGTTCATTATATTCACCCTGCTGGCGTGTTTTTACTAAAACCCAAAGTCTCTTCAAATTTTGTTTCTGCTTTTCTCCTCCCCTCTCCCGTCTGACTTCGTAACGTGGAGGTGGCCAGTGGGACTACAGGGCCCACGTGATCACCAGATTCCTCACAGAGTTCAGCGTGCACCACAGTTTTGAGAGAACCACTACAGACTGGCCAGAAATGCAGGTGCTGGCTGATGCTTTTAACCCAGACCCGAAGGGCGTCCGGACTCGCACGGTGGTTCTGCACGGAAAGTCGGGAGTCGGGAAGTCGGCTCTGGCCAGAAGGGTCATGCTGTTCTGGGCACAGGGCAAGCTGTACCGCGACGTGTTCTCCTACGTCATCTTTCTCTACACCCGAGAAATGAAATGGACGGAGCAGTGTAGCTTCGCAAAGTTGATTGCCAGGGAGTGGCCCAACCCCGGGGTTGCGATGGAGGAGATCATGTCCCAACCCGAGAGGCTCTTGTTCATCATCGATGGTTTGGACGACCTGCACGCGGTCCTCAGACACGATGACTGGAGGGTCTGCGGAGACTGGGCGGAGAAGCAACCCGTGTCCATCCTGGTGTTCAGCCTGCTGAAGAAGGTCCTGCTGCCCGAGTCCTTCCTTCTCATCACCGCCAGAGACACGAGCGTGGAAAAGCTCAAGTCCATCATCCTGCTGCCGCGTTACCTGTTGGTCGGAGGCATGTCGATGGACAGGAGGACTCGGCTGCTCCTCCAGTACGACACGGATCCCGTTTACAAGGCCAAAGTCTTGCGCTTGGCGATAGACAATCAGCAGCTGCTGGACGAGTGCGAGGTGTCTGCCGTGTGCTCCCTGGTCCTCGAGGGGCTGGGACTGCAGGAGGAGCCGGGGAGGCACAGCGTCCTCCTGTGCCCGACGCTCACGGGCTTGCTGGCCACGGTGGTGTTCCACCAGCTGTCGCCGCGCGACCTGTTCTGGCGCTGTCTCAACTGGGAAGAGCGGGCGGCCTTGAAGGGCTTGTGCCAGATGGCGGCGGAGGGGGTGTGGAACATGAGGTCCGTGTTCTACAGCGACAGCCTGCGGCTCCACGGGCTGAAGGAGTCGGAGCTCTCTGCGCTCTTCCGCAGGGACGTCCTCTTCCCCAAGGAGCGCGGCGAGCCCTGCTATTCCTTCCTCCATCTGCGCCTCCAGGAGTTCTGTGCCGCCCTGTATTACCTCCTGGAGGGGCTGGAGACCCATTGCAACTACTTTCTGTTCATGGACAGCGTCAGGAACGTCACAGAGTTCACGCAGAGCGGCTTCAACGCCCACCTGCCCTGGGTGAGGAGCTTCCTGTTCGGCCTGATGAACAGAGACGTGGTGAGGGAGCTGGAGGTTCTGCTCGGCTCCCCTCTGCGCCTGCAGGTGAAGCAGACGCTCTTGCACTGGGTGTCCCTGGCCGCCCGGCCCATCGGCTCCGCCGCCCCCGGCAACACCTTGGAGGCCTTCCGCTGTCTTTTTGAGACTCAGGACGAGGAGTTTACTTGCTTGGCGCTGAAAGGCTTCCAGGAAGTGTGGCTTCCCATTAACCAGATAATGGACTTGAAAGTGTCTTTCTTCTGTCTCCAACACTGTCAGAATTTGCAGAAAATCCAGGTGGATGTCAAAGATATCTTCTCAAGGGAAGAGCATGCCCAGCAGTGCCCTATGCTTCCCCAGGGGTGAGTACCTTGGGTAATTTTTTCCTACACCTACTACTAGTCTCTGAATTCCTATTGCTGAATTTTGACATGATTTCCAGAAACATCAGGGTCCCAGATTTTTTTTTTTTTTTTTTACTTTATATAACTATGAGCCAGGCAGAAAAATAAGTGGGCTGGGGATACAGCCAGTGGTAGAGCACTTGGAAAGTATATGCGAGGCCCTGGGTTCAACCTCCAAGTAATCTTTATATCAACTCAGACAATCACCTGTATATGTACATGCATACAAAATAAACATAATTCCATGTCATGCATTGCATATCTGGAATATTTGTAATGGGTACATATTTTCTATCATAAGGATAAATAAAAATTTACCCAGTTAATCCCCCATTGTAGGATAGTTAGGTTAGTTCCATTTTTCCATAATACAAACAACACTGTTAGCTAAGTCTTGGCACACCTCAATTTTTCGCTTAGAAAAAATTCCCCAGTGATTGCATTTGCCGGTGAAATTGTCATTTACATCTTTGAAGTGTTCTTTGAAGTTTTTTTACTGTAATTTTGGGGATTCTTATTTTTAAAAAACCTATAAGAATCTGTTTATCATGACCTAGGGTGCTATACTGTAGCTAATCCCTATTGAGTACCCAAAGTTTTTACGGTAAGCATGTTTTAAGCAGATGCCCTTTTACAATGGGTTCCACATGACATTTTTGTCTATGTATACCACTTACTATACTTTGATCACATTCACCTTGTGTTACCCTCTTTTCTTTGTAGTTTTTTACTTTTTATTGGAAATTTTCAATGTGCAACTTAATGAGTTTCATTCTGACATGTATTTCATTGTGACATTTCCATATATGCATTTCACTGTACATTGCTCACGTAACTTCCCCCTCACTCTCTCGTGTCCCTCCTCCACCATCTCCCATCTCCCTACACACCAATGGCCTCCTTTCTACTTATGTCTTTTTGTGGGAATATTTATTTATATACACACATCCTGATTTTAAGTCCAAACTTTTTCCTACAATGATCTATCTTTTTACATGTTACCCTCTTTGCACCCATGGATTCCCTTCCTCTTCCCAAATAGTCCCTCCTCTACTTTCATATCTTAGAGTTTTTTAAAATGTAGATTCCAAGGATGAGAGAAAACATGTGATATTTGTCTCTCTGAATATGGCTTAAATTACTTAACATGAGCTTCAGTTCCATCCATTTTTCCTGCAAATGACATAATTTGGGGGTTTTGTTTGTATTTGGGGTGGTTTCTCAGTACTAGGTCTCATGCATGCTGAGCACATAACTCTACCACTGAGCCATACTCCCAGCCTCTTTATTTTTTGAGACAGAATCTATGTTGGGAATAATAGTCTGTAGATTGTACCACTGCATACATCAGAAGTGGGCATGGTCTTCAAGTCTAGTGAGTTGGGGTCTCTAAGGGGTACAAATTTAAAAAGACAAAAGATGAGACAGTCTTGCTAAGTGGTGCAGGCTGCCTCTGGCCTCAATCTCATGATCCTCCTGCCTTAGCCTCCTGAGTAGCTGCAATTATAGGCGTGCACCACAGCGTCTGGCTAATTTTATTCTTTATGCCTGAATACAACTCCATGATTGTGTGTGTGTTTGTGTACACATACATACACACATACCATATTGTCTTCATCTGTTGATGAGTAGCTAGGCTGTTTCTATATCTTAGCTGTTGTAAATAGTACTGCAGTAAACATGGATGTGCAGGTGCCTGTGGCACTCTTAGGTTGCTTTGAACATATGCCCAGGAGTGGTACAGCTGGATCCCATGGTGGTTCTATTTTTAGTTTTTTGAGTAACCTCCATACTGATTTCCATAGCGGCTGTACTAATTTACACTCCCACTAGCCGTATATGCGGATTCCTCTCTGCCTCATCCTCGCCAGCATGTTTTGTTTGTTGATGCTAGCCATTCTGACTGGGATGAGATGGAATCTTGGTGTGCTGTTGATTTTTCAATTCCTCGATGGCTAAGGATGTCGATTTCTTTTTTTCTCACATTTATTTGGATCGCAAGTAATCCCTTTGGGATGAATCGCCCAGATGTTCAGCTAGCTAAAATGAGAGGACCTGAATTTGTCTTGCCGATCCATGGGGATCCTTCAAAACACGGAGCCCCACCTAAGAAAGGAAAGAATCTGGATTGGGAACCCAGGAATACATGGTTTTTTTAAAGCTTCTTATATCAATATGATCATTGTGTTTTACAAACCACTTGTCTCACGTAGGGTCCTGCCCAATAGACTTTTCAGCAATGATGAAAATGTCCCATAATACCTTTCCTAGTATAGTAGTCACTATGTACCTATTGAGATCTTAAAATGTGAGGCAAAAGAAGTAAATCTTTAATTTTATTCCATTGCAATTTGTTTGTTTAAATAGCCACACAGGGCCAGTGCTCGCTGTTGGCACTGAATGGTGGAGGCTTGGCACTTGCTTTCCTCAACTGAGTGCCCATCCTCCTGTTACCTGAGAACCTACCAGGAAAGAACATGGTTCTTGTCACCTATCGGCCAGGGTCTAAATCCCAGGTCTTCTACTTCCTGGCATTGTGACCCTGGGGAAATTCCTTACCTGCTCTGGGTCTCACTTCCCTCATTTGCAAGACAGAAATGATAGCATCTATCTACTTAGCATGGGCTGGGATTTAGCTCAGTTGGTAGAGCACTGCTCTGCAGTCTCTTTTGGTCCTGGGTTCGATTCCCAGTACCGCAAAAATGGGAGAAGGATGTGGCAATCCTCTCCCATGGCAATCACAAAAAAATCAGCCATTGAAATGCTATGAGGGTCACCATGAGTCGGAGATGACTTGATGGCACCTAGATTTAGCTCAGTTGGTAGATTGCCGCTCTGCAGTCTCTGAGGTCCCGAGTTCGATTCCCAAAACCGCAAAAAATGGGAGAAGGACGTGGCAATCCACTCCCTAGGTAATCCCAAAACAATCTGCCATTGAAAACCCTATGAGGGTCGCTATGAGTCGGACACGACTCAATGGCACCTTAACAACAACAACAACACAATAACCTATCAGGCTGTTAGAGAATTTGTACAACTGAAGCACTTAGGAATCATGCCTAGCTGTTAATTTACACTTAGATCCTGGCTAGTAATGCTGTCAGAGCTAAATCAAGGGTTGATGTGTCCAGAAAGAATACTAGGCCAGCCTGGTTCTGAATTTAGCTCTCGGGCCATCTACAACATGGGAAAGTAGCTACAACCTCAGGGATTTAGCACTGCAGACAATTCCCATATGGAGGAGTCCAGCACAGTGCCTGAAATATGCCAAGGCCTTGATAAGATGCCAGCTATTCCTGAAGAGAAAAGAATTAAGTTCCAAAGCTCTGTCTGCTACAGAAGGAAAGAACACTTGCACATCACCTTGTTCTGCGTTCCCACAGCCAGAGGAGTACATGACCTGAGCATTTTCCTTTAGATTGGCTGGAACTGCATGCAATTACCCAATAAGCAGTGAGCTGGCTATGTTCACATATAATTAAAACAACCATGTCTATGGGGTGTGGTTGACTTAATGAGCCCTGTGCTATGCACTTCCCATTCATTTTGCTCTATTTTTGACAACTAATTTGCATATGTTTTTGGGTAACCGTGTGATTTGACCTACGGAAATGGTGAGAAATTAGTCATGCTAATTAAATATCCATCATGCCACCTATATTTCTTTGTAGTGAGAATGCTTAAAGAGTACACTTTTAGGGCTGGAGGGTGTGTAGCTCCATGGTATTGCATTTGCCTGGCATGCATAAGGCCCTGGGTTCAAATCCCAGCAGCACCTAAAGAAAGCAAAAGTTAAAGCTCTGTCCTTTTTGCAGTTTTTAAGATTATGTAATACGTTATTAACAACAGTGGCCACTATGCTGTGCATGATCATTAAACTTGGTCCTCCTGGCGGAAATGTTGTGTCCTTTGACCAACATATCGCCAGTCCCCGTGCCCCATCTCTGGTTGCCACCCCCTCTCGCTCTCCACTGCTGTGAGTTCAGTGTTTTTAGATTCCATGTAGACACAAGATCTCTCACTCTTGGTTTTCCTGGCACTTGCCCTATCTCCTCCAGGTTCATCAACTCACCTTTTAAATTTATTGCTCATGGCAGCCCTGTGAGATCAGTCAGCTCCCTGCTCACACATGTGGACATGTAACTAACTCAGGTGACATGGCAGCCACTGAGCAGGAGAACAATTGCTAAGTTTCGAGTGTAAAGTACAGCGTCGCAAACGCCGAGTGCAGTGCTGTACAGCAGGTCCAGCCTCACTCAACTTGCATAACTGAACCCACAAACCCATTCAGCAGTAACTCTCTCCTGTCCCAAAGCCGCTGGCAGCTGCCATTCCACTTTCTGCTTCTACCAGTTTAACTGTGCCACCTAAGTAGAATCACGCAGGATTTCTCCTTCCAGAACTGGCTTATTTCACTTACCATAATATCCTCTGGATTCATCTATGTTGAGAATAACAAGATTTCTTTGGAGATTTGTTTTGAATTTTTAGGGTTTTTTTGTTTTTGTTTTATTTTTCTTGAGACAAGGTCTCACTAAGTTTCGCAGGCTGCCTCAGGCCTCAAAGTCTCAATCCTCCTGCCTCTGCCTCCCAAGTCACTGTGATTACAAGCACGTACCACCGTACCTGGCGTGTTTTTGTTTTTGAGACTGTCTCTCTGGCTTAAAGATTGTGATCCTCCTGTCTCAGCCTCCCCACTGCTGGGATTACAGGCATACACCACCACACCTAGGAAGACTTTTCTCTTCTCTCCTCCCCTCACCCCTTTTCCTCTCCTCTCTCCTTTTTTTTCCTCCCAGTAGTAGAGGGTTGAACCCAAGGCCTCAAACATATTTTACAAGGGCTCTACCACGAAGCTGCACCAGCAGCCAATTTTTTACTTTTATTTTGAGACAGAGTCTCACTAAGTTACACAGGCTGCCTCTGGCCTCAAATTTGCGATCCCCCTTCCTTTGCCTCCTGAGTTGCTGGGATTATAGGAGTGTGCCACCCCACCTGGCAGTTCTTTTTTTAAGGCAATTTTAAGGTATGTACTTAACACATTTTCTTTGACCATTCCTCTACTGATGGACGTTGGCTTGTTTCCTTGTCTGGACTGTTGGGAATAATGTTGCAGGGAATAAAGGGCAAATTTTTCTTTGGGATCCTGATTTGAATTCTGTGGGATATCGACACAGAAGCAGGGTTGTTGGGTCATGTGGCATTCCTATTTTGAATTTTTTGAGGAACTCCCTTCCTGTTTTCCATGGCAGCTGCACCATGGTACATTTGGGAGGAGCTAGAACTTAAGCGTATGATTGGAGAGCTGGTGCCTCCTATTCCAGCACCTCCCCTCCGTGGGTGTTGAAGTATCTGCAGGTGTTGGGGTTCGGCTCAGGCCCGGCAGAGGTCAGAGCCTCGCCCTGACACCAAGTGGGTGTCGGGGACCCACTGGACCGGGTTGGTATAGTGGCCAGAGGCGCCAAAGAAGGACCTTGGGAGACCTGTGGGAAACGGGAGAGGGAAAATTTATTGGGTTCCCCAAGTGGGGTGCAACAAGCCAGCAGCCCCTGTCAAGTGCTCAAGTGCTAGCTCTAAGCCTGCAGCATAGAATGCTGCAGGCTCACAGATGGTACAGCTCAGCCTTAAAGGCACAGCTACAAGTAGTTGATGTTCCGCTGGGCTGGAGGTTAGTTGGTCTTGACTCTCGCAGCTCACCTTCTCTGCCTCCCACCTTCCCAAGGATGGGAGGAATTGGGGGACTCTCCATGACTTGCTTGTAGCCTTCGGCACTTCAGGGCCCCTGGTCTTGATGCGTAGGCTTGCTTGAAGATCTTCCGCTGGATTGGGGAGCACTGGATCCAAGTGATGGGGTCTGGGCAGCAGTTGAGGGACGGAGAACAGTGGTGGGGTGAAGGGGGTCTGGGAGCCCTGTTTATATAGGGTCCTGGAGGGGGCGTGTCCTGGGGTTAGCCAATCAGGGCACATTCCTGACAGGTACAGCAGGTGAACAGTCATACCTGCCAGATAGGGGCAGTTATTTAACTGAGATGCTAGGGGTAGCCAATCAAAATTGAGGTAGTTGAGGCTGGCCAGGCTGGTCAGGGGCCATCTTTGCTCACTCGATGGGAGGGGGCATAAAGGAGTGAGTAGATGTAGCCTGATTGTTAGCCCCTCATGCTGGTTAGAGGGATCCTATTTGTGGGGTACTTTTAAAATCCCCAACATGCGGGGACGGGCTGATGTAAGGATGGTCCTGCAGAGCACAGGACGGCATCCGCTGAGCTGGCCTCAGCCTCCAGGCCGCCCTGCCCTGCCTTCACAGCCTGGCCTCTCTCCTCCGACATTGCTGTGGCATCCATCCGTGTTCCAGCCTATCCATAGAAGCTCGTGCTTGTTTCTCTCTGACGCAGGATGCAGCGGAGGACCCCGGCCAGTGAGTGCTGGGAGAATTTCTGCTCTGTGCTCGGCACCCACCCAAGCCTGCAACAGCTGGACCTGGGCGCCAGCATCCTGGATGAGTGGGCCATGAAGACACTCTGCGTCAAGATGAGTCAGCCGGCCTGCAAAATACAGAATCTGATGTAAGCCGTCCAGCCCCTTCCTAGAGAATCCTTCCTGCAGCTACGGTGCAGCTCTTTAGCAGAGAAAAGACCCATCTATGACCCGACAGCCTGCAGCGGTAGCCCTGTGGCATCCGATCCCATCAGATCTTGGAAGCTAAGCAGGGTCGGGCCTGGTTAGTACCTGGATGGGAGACCACCTGGGAACACCAGAAGCTGTAGGCTTGGGAGAAGGACCTGGAAACCCCCACCCAAAAATCAATCTGCCATTGAAAACCCTATGAACAGCAGAGAAGCACTGACAATAGTGTTTCCCCTGTTGTACAGAGGGTCGCAATGAGTCGGATACCAACTGGACGGCACCTAACAACAACAACAACATGACCCGACAAGTATATTCTGAGGGGTTACACACTCTGAGAGATGGGAGAACCAAGCTGCAGGGTGGGGACTGACTAAAAACCTTTTGAAGAGCTTATTGATGCAGGCTCATTTGCTCTGGGTTTTGAAGGATAAGTAGGAGTTCAGTAATAGGAAAGATGGTGAGGGGAGCTTATTTCAGGCCAATGGTAGCACATGAGACAACAGAGATGAAAGTGTTGATTTATGGGACTCTTTTTAAATGAGTCCTTAATCCCTTTAGGCTAACGAGTAAATTAACAAATTTGTGAGTGCCTAGTAAGGTCTGGATCCATTATAGATGCCAGGGTGCTATACTAGACTGCGGGGGTGGGAAAAGAAGTGCCTGGTCTACTTCTGACAAAAGTTTCACTCTGATTTTCCCTCCCAAGTCCACACAACACCCACTATTCAGAACCAGCCAAGTTCTTGGCTGCTCATGTCTTCTTCTCTCTGCCTCTGTTTGCTCTCTCCCCCACAGATGGTTTCCTTAAACTGGCTTGTGCTGAGGAGTTTGATCACAGAACAAGGAACAATCCCATCCACCTCCCACTCTGCACCAATCTTAGGTTTTTTCCTTCCATTGTTGTCTTAAATGCCTTTCCCTGGGAAATATCTCCCAGCCCACAGCTTCCACTCAACAGCTGTCTAGGCTAAGCTGCTGTTGCACCTTGTAGTTCACTGTGACCTGAGTCTTTTCACAGGGTTTGTGACACAACAGTAACACCCAACAATGTTAAGAAGTACAAAGGGATTTGTTGTTGTTGTTATTAGGTCCTACCAAGTTGGGTCAACTCATAGCGACCCAATGTACAACAGAACAAAACACTCCCTGACACTGTGCCATACCTGGCACTATGTTAGTGCTTCTCTGCTATTCATGGGTTTTCAGTGGTTGTTTTGGGAGTGGGATGCCAGGTTCTCCTCCCATTTTTGCAGTGCTGGGATCCAACCCAGGGCCTCAGAGTACGTAGAGCAGCACTCTGCCAACTGGGCTAAACCCCAGCCCACAAAGGGATTTAAATGAGTCCTTTGACCCCTCCTACACTTCTGAGTTCCCTAGTCACCCACATTCACATCTTCCCCCAGTTTTCCATAAGCTCTCTGGGCAATGATAAATATATACTTATCACACATTTCCTAATGCAAGTGGTATCACATTATACACACTGGCCCAACATTTGACTTTTTCTTCAACTCAGCTGTCCATCTTGCAGCTCTATCCCATTCTTGGTGGGCTATAATGAAGCGTGATTGTTTGGCCCTGTTAAATGTCTGTCCCTCTAGATGAAGGCGGGGATTATTACTGCGTGAGGCTCTGATCTAGGACCTGATGCGTCATGGATGCTCAAGCATTTGTTGCTTTAAAATGAAATGCAAATAAAGATTTGAGAGTTCAAGTGGGAGAAGGCTGAAAAGGCAAATCTGGGATGCACCTAAATGTCACCAGGGTCCAGTTCCCCACTTCTCCTTTACCCTTCTGCAGACTGAAAAGGGCAGAGGTTGCCTCTGGCCTGCGGTATCTCTGGAGGACCCTTACTACCAATGGTAACCTGAAACACCTCCACCTGGGCGGCACCCCCCTGAAGGAAGAGGACGTAAAGATAGTGGGGGAAGCACTGAAGCACCCAAACTGCTCGCTGGAGACTCTGAGGTGAGTCTGGGGACCCTCCTTGCCTTTCGCCTTGACTTCTTTCTTTAAAATTATCCGTGGAAAGTTACAAAGATATTAGGATGGGGCCAGGCGCGGTGGCACACGCCTGTAATCCCAGCGGCTCGGGAGGCGGAGGCGGGAGGATCGCAAGTTGGAGACCAGAGGCAGTCTGCGTAACTTAGCGAGACCCTGTCTCAAAAAGTAAAAAAATGGGCTGAGGTGCAGCTCAGTGGTCCAGCACTTGCAGAGCATGCAGGAGCAAGGCCCTGAGTTCAACCCCCAGTACCGCCAAAAAAAAAAAAAAAAAAAGATATTAGGATGTTGGGAGGATGGAAAAGTTCTACAGGTGGGTGGTGGCGATTGTTACACGACAATCCAAATGGGCCACAGAATTTTTTAAAATTGTAAATTTACCACCAGGCATGGCAGCTCACTCCTGGTATCCCAGCACCTCAGGAGGCAGAGGCAGGAAGATCGCAGCTTTGAGGCCAGAGGCAGCCTGTGTAACTTAGCAAGGCCCTGTCTCAAGATGCTACTAATAACAAATGTGTGGCTGAGCACTTGCAAAGTACTCACGAGGCCCCCAGTACCACAAAGAAATAATTAAAATAGTAAAGTTTATAAGTATTTTATCACAAAAATAATTCCAGTATTTCATAAAGATTACGAAACATACCGCTAGCTGGGCACAGTCGTGCATGCCTATAATCCAAGCGACTTGGGAGGCAGAGGCAGGAGGATCGCAGATGTCTCAATTTAAAAAATAAAAGGGGCCAGGAGTGCTACTCAGTAATAGAGAACTTACAAAGTATGTGCAAGGTTCTGTGTTCAGCCCCCAGAACTATATCTATCTATCTCTATATATAACATATATAATATGTGTGTGTGTGTGTCTGTGTGGTGGTGGTGGTGTTGTTAGGTGCCATCGAGTTGGTATCCGACTCATAGTGACCCTACATACAACACAGGAAACACTATTGCCAGTGCTTCTCTGCTGTTCATAGGGTTTTCAATGTCAGATTGATTTTTGGGAGTGGGTTGGCAGGTCCATCTCTCTCTCTCTCTCTCATATATATATATATATATATCTGAAAGGTCACATGTACCCTCTTGGAAGTCTCCCTCTGTGGTAGGTTCTTATGTAACTACAGTATCAGGAGGACAGGGACACCAGGACAATGTGTGTCTTTTACTCTATCATTGATTACCTATGCAGAGCCATGTAGCCATCCGCTGCCACCGAGAAGCCATGCCCCAGGCCATGCGTTCCCAGTCATAACACCCTCCATATTCCCTCCAGTCCTCTGCCAGCCCCCCATGTTCTACATCTCGAGCTTTGCCATTCAAGAAGGCTGTAGTCGTGGAACCATACTGCCCGAGATGAGTTTGTTTCTATTGGCCCTTGAGATCCTCCAAGCTGATGCACATATCATCTGTTCCTTTCTGTGGCCGAGTGCTCTCTGGTGGCAGGGAATAATCTGGCCTTTCCAGAGACGTCTGGATTGTCTCCAGCATTTGGCTATCAGCACAGTTAGCGGATCCTGGCATGTGGTTTGTCAGTAAGGTGGTGGTTGTTAGGTGCTGTTGAGTTGTGACTCATAGCGACCCTCACAGGGTTTTCAATGGCTGTTTTGGGATTGCCTTGGGAGTGGATTGCCACATCCTTCTCTCATTTTTGTGGTGCTGGGAATCGAACTCAGGACCTCAGATTGCAGAGCAGCACTCTACCAACTGAGCTAAATCCCAGCCCCGTCAGTAAGTTTGTTGTTGTTGTTGTTGTTGTTGTTAGGTGCTGTCGAGTCGGTATCCGACTCATAGCGACCCTCTGTACAACAGGGGAAACACTATTGTCAGTGCTTCTCTGCTGTTCATAGGGTTTTCAATGGCAGATTGATTTTTGGGAGGGGGTT
>VMDO01017354.1:0-45093 GCA_007922755.1 Pedetes capensis | reverse complement strand
TATTCCAAATGCAAAAATATAAAATGTATACATGAGAACACATAGATAACAGTACCGTTAACTCTAATTTTTAAGCCCCTGATTGAAGGGCAGAGTGATTTTTAAGTAAGTGATGTGGACATACTGTGAGATATTTTTAATAAGTTAAAAAGTCTTGACATTTTCCCTTCCACATTCTTAAAAGGAAGGACAATTTTATATTTTTTTCCATTTTGTCTATAATATTTTGGTACTTTATAAAATGTGGAGCTCTGAATTCATGTTTGTTTATTACCTCATGCATTGACCATTTAATCAAATATTTACTTAAAATGCCTTATGAATCTGTTAGATTCATAAGCAAATATATATGACACAGAAAGCAAATATATATGACACAGCTTTGTCTGTTCAGCAGATGCTTTGTTTGAGTAATCATCATTCACAAGATGATACCAGAATATCAACCCTAACTTCATTTGGTTAAGCATTAAAACATATGGCTTCCCATAACTGGTTGCATGGGATAACTTCTCTCCAGGTGCTTTTTTTCCGTGTAATTCCTCATCAGCTTCAGGCCATTTTTCTAAAGCTTGGCTAAAATAAATATCAGGGCAGTTTGTTTGAAGGATGTTCAGTTTATTCAATCTGATCCTCTTAAATGGAATCTTTCACTGAAACAGAACAGGAGAGGACCTGTATGTCATCATCTTGCCTGCTCCTCCCTCATGCCATTGTAATTACTTGTCATGAAGTGAACTTTGGCTCTATGTTGTTGTTGTTGTTGTTAGGTGCCGTCGAGTCGGTATCCGACTCATAGCGACCCTCATAGGGTTTTCAATGGCTGACTGTTTCGGGATTGCCTTGGGAGTGGATTGCCAGGCCCTTCTCCCATTTTTTGTGGTGCTGGGAATTGAACTCCGGGCCTCAGAGACTGCAGCGCAGCGCTCTACCCACTGAGCCAAATCCCAGCCCCTTGGCTCTATACCATCAGCTTTTATTTATGTTTTAGGAAACACAGTTATGTGTAGGTACTCTCTCTGAAGACACATTTGTAATCTCAAACCAACATAAGTTGCAATAAACAATTTCATTTATTTTAGGGAGAAATTCCAGGTTTAGGAATAATTGAGAATAGAAAGGAAATAATAGCTATAATATTCCGTGAATTTTAGTTTTAGAAACTATATCAGCTTCATACTTGATTTTGTACAATACTCTGGGAATGTTTGTAATTTGGTATACATTTTCATCTCAAGGAAAATATTCAAATCAAATATAATTAATCTTATCATTTAAAGTAACACCTATTCCAGTAACTAATTTTATAGCACAGCCTCAGAACCAGCAAGAAGCAGGCACAGACCTTAACAAAAGACAGGTTTTCCCAGAGATGGATAAATTAACGTGTTATGTTACCCCAAATTAAGAGAAAAATAGGGCTAAATTTAGCTAAATGAGCAAAAGGTTTGGCAGCAAGTGGTGAAGAACAAATAAAATAACAAAGAGAGAAAATGTAAGGTCATAGGATGGGGCCTTTTCGTATGGTGAATAATGCACTTTTGTTCCTCCAGATGCTTGACAGTAATGACAGTGGTCTCTGGAGGTAGACTGATGATCTCTGTACCTAGGCCCATGACCACAATGCTGATTTTATTTTATTTTTGTTCTTTTTTTTTTTTTTTTCATCAAATCCAGGGCTTTGAACATGCTAAGCAAGTGCTTCCCCTAGCCGTTCCCCTAGCCCTGTTCCTTTTTAAATGAATCTCCTGCCTTCCACAACACAGTAAAACTCACACCCCATATTTGACATAAGTTGAGGAGAATGGATAGTTTTGGCATTACCATAAAAAATTAAAAGTCTATTTTGTAATAGTTCAAGATAGTAAGTTTTCATAAGAAGTCAGGATTAAATGATTCAAAATGATATGTTACTTAGAATCTTAATATTTGACAAACAATGCAAGGAAATTAATAACCCTTGTAAACAAAAAGAAAATTTTCACATTGGAAAGGAACCTTTGAAATGGCCCAATGTCAGGACCATATTGAGATTAATTTCATCACAAAACTCAATTTTATATATTTGGTATGTTGTTGTTAGTTGCTGTCAAGTGGGGTCTGACTCACAGTCACCCTATACACAATAGAATGAAACACTACCTGACACCAAGCCATACCCATGACCTTTCATGTTTGAGCACATTGTTGTAGCATATTTGGTATAGCCATAATCATATATCATGATTATAGATATTAGGAGATTTCTCATTTTTTGCTTTTGTTTCTTGTATTTTGGGATTTTGTTCAAAAACTCCTTGCCTATTACAGTGTCCTGAATGCATTTCTGTATCTTTTCTTCTAATAGTTTAATGGTGTAAAGTATTATATTTAAGTGTTTAAGCCATTTTGAGTTGCTTTTGGTAACTGATATGAGAAGGAGAACTTTTTTCATTCTTTTGCATGAGAATATCCAGTTTCTAGCTCTACGCATTGGGGGAAAAAATACTATTCCTTTTCCAGTGCATGTTCTTAGAAACTTTGTCAAAGCCAAGTTCAATACAGATGTATGGATTTACATTTGGCTGTCATTTCTGTGGCTGGGATTTAGCTCAGTTGGTAGAGCACTGCGCTGCAGTCTCTGAGGTCCCGAGTTCAATTCCCATCACCGCATAAATGGGAGAAGGGCCTGGCAATCCACTCCCAAGGCAATCCCGAAACAGTCCGCCATTGAAAACCCTATGAGGGTCGCTATGAGTCGGATACCGACTCCACAGCACCTAACAACAACAACAAGGTCATTTCTGTTCCATTGGTCAGTATGTCTGCTTTTTTTTTTTGTTTTGTTTTTTTTTACCAGTACCACACTGTTTTGATTACTATAGCTCTATAGCATGTGTTTAAGTCAGTATAGTGTCTCCTGCTTATTCTTTTTGCTATAAAATGACTACAGCTATTCAGGATTTTTTGTCATTCCTTACAAAATTTTTGATTGCTTTTTGTATATCTTTGAAGAATGGCACAGATATTTTAATAGATTTTTATTAAATCTGTACATTGCCTTCGGGCTGGGATTTAGCTCAGTTGGTAGAGCGCTGCTCTGCAGTCTCTGAGGAACCGAGTTCAATTCCCAGCACCACAAAAATGGGAGAAGGGCCTGGCAATCCACTCCCAAGGCAATCCCGAAACAGCCATTGAAAACCCTATGAGGGTCACTATGAGTCGGATAGCGACTCGACGGCACCTAACAACAACAACAATACATTGCCTTCAGTAATATGGATATTTTAATATCTATTCTTTCAATCCATGAACACATGATTTTTTCCACTGTTTGAATCTTCTTCAATTTACTTCATCAACATTTTATAATATCCATTTTAAAGATCTTTCACCTCTTTGCTTCAATGTATTCTAGGAGTTTTGTGGGTTTTTCTTTGGCAGGAGATAGCTATTGTAAAGGGAATTTCTTTCTTATTTCTACTTCAGAAAACTCCCGGTTAGTATACAGAAACATTACTGAATTTTGCATGTTGATTTTATATTCTGAAACTTTGCCGAAAATGTATTAGGTCTAATAGTTGTTTGATGGAGTTTTTTGAGGGTTCTACATATAAGATCATGTCATCTACCAACAGTGACAATAACAGCAGTGAACTTGAGCATCTTTGTCTTATTCCAAATCTTAGAAAGCTTTCAGACTTTACCCATTCAGAGTAGGATCGGCTTTTGGCTTATTATAATGCCTATCACTCTGTTGGTGTTTATCTAAATAGTTCAGTGTTTTTATTAGGAAGGAATGTTGAATTCTATTAAATGCCTTTTCTGCTTCTGCTTAGATGACTATGTTATATTTGTCTTTTGATTTATTGATGAGGTGTTTCATGATTGCTGATTTGTGTATTTTGAAACATCCCTGTATCCCTGGGATGAATCCCACTTGATCATGATGAATAATCCTTTTAAGATGCTGTTGGATTTGGTATTTTGTTATATATATTTACATCAATCTTCATCAATAATACTGGGCTTTATCTTTCTTTTCTTGTTTCCTCCTTGTCTGATTTTGGTATCAGAGTAATGCTGGCCTTCTCTTCATAAGAGTTTATTTGACAGAAGTCTCTCCTCTCCATTTTTTGGGAAAAATGAAGAACTGACATTAGTATTTTAAATATTTGATAGAGCACAGCAGTAAAGCCATCTGGTCCTGGACATTTCTTTGATACAACACTCTAATTCTGATCCAGAGTCATCTATTCTTATTAGGGTTTTCTTTTTTTTATTAGAAAATTTTAATATACAACTTAATGTGTTTCCTTCTCACATGCATTTCGTTCTGACATTTCCATATATGCTTTTCATTGTACATTGCACAGATAAGTTCCCCCTTACCCTCTTGTGCACTTCCTCCCCCCATACCCCCCCACCAAAGGCCTATCTTCTACTTGCATGTCTTTCTGTGGGAATATTTTTCTATATATCCTTCGATCCCAATTATGTTTAAGGTCGAAACTTTTTCTGTAGTGATCTATCTTTTTACATTGTCAGTAATATTACATGAATCTGCTAGCCCATTTATATTATTACCATTCTTTGGCATTATTGGTATTATTATAATTATTTCCCGAACTATTAAAGTTGGGCTGTTTACTTTGAGGTCACCCTCTCTCTCATTCCTCACTCCTCCTTGTTCCTCCTCTCCCTTCTTTCTTCTCCCAGGATTTCTTCCTTTTGCTAGATCCCTCCCTCTTTCTTCTGTGCTCCCTAAATTGTCCCTTCTCCTCTAAGTTGACTTTAGCTTTTTATTGTAATCTGATTTCTGTATAGGATTTTTTCCTTCTTTTAATTTTGGCTCAGCTCCCATATATGAGGGAGAACATGTAGTATTTCTCTTTTTTTGTGCTTGTGTTCATTCACTTAACATAATTTTGTCCAATTCCATCCATTTTGCTGCAAATGGCATTATTTCATCTTTTTGACTGCTGAGTAGTATTCCATTGTGTATATGTACCATAGTTTTTTTGTTTAATCCATTCTTCTGTTGATGGGCACTTTGGTTGATTCCATATCCTTGCTATTGTGAAAAGTGCTGCATTGAACATGGAAATGTAGGTCTCTCTGTGGTATGATGACTCATCTCCCTTTTGGTTTATTCCCAGTGGTATTATAGCTGGGTCATATGGTAGATCTATTTTTAGTTTTTTAAGATACCTCCATGTTGATTTCCAAAGTGGTTGGACTAGTTTATAGCTCCTCTGGCAGTATAAGAGGATTCCCTTTTCTCTGCAACCTCGCCAGCATTTGTTGTTATTTGTTTTATTGATCTTGGCCATTCTTACTGGTGTAAGGTGGAATCTCAGAGTTGTTTTAATTTGCATTTCCTTAATGGCTAGGGATATTGAGCATTTTCATGTGTTTCATGGCTTTATGGGCCTCTTCATTTGAGAACTGTCTGTTCAGTTCTTTTGCCCATTTGTGAATTGGGTTATTTGTTTTCTTGGGTATTTTTTTCTTGAGTTCTTTATAAATTCTGGTAATTAGACCTCTGTCTGATGTATAGTATGCAAAGACTTTTTCCCATTCAGTGGGGGTTTCCTTGACTCTGTTCATTGTTTCCTTTGCTATACAGAAGCTTTTTAATTTCATGTAATCCCACTAATCTATTCTTGTTGTAATTTCTTGAGCAATCAGCATCCTATTAAGGAAATACTTTCCTATGCCTATATGTTGGAGCATATTGCCTATCCTATCTTTGTTAATTTTAAAGTTTCTGGTTTTATGTTGAGGTCTCTTATCCATTTTGAGTTAACTCTCATGCATATTGAGAGATGCAGGTCGGTTTTCATTTTTCTGCAAGTGGATATCCATGTTTCCAAGCACCATTTGTTGAAAAAGCTATCCTTTCTCCAATTTACTTGCTTTGCTCCTTTGTTGAAAATCATGTGGCTATAGGTGTGTTGAGGTATTTCTGGATCTTCTATTCTGTTCCACTGGTCTTCAGACCTACTTTTGTGCCAGTACCAAGCTGTTTTTGCTACCACTGCCCTGTAGTATAGATTAAAGTCAGGGATTGTGATTCTACCTGCACTAGTTTTGCAGGTTAAGCATGTTTTGGCTATACATGAACTTTTGTGACTCCATATGAATTTTTGGATCATTTTTTCTATTTCTGTAGAGTCTGTCATTGGAATTTTAATGGGGATTGCATTAAATCTATAGATTGCTTTTGGTAGGATAGCCATTTTTACTATATTGATTCTCCTGATCCAGGAACAGGGAAGGTCCTTCCATTTTTTAGTGTCCTCTGTGATTTCTGTATGTTCATTACTCAGTCTTGGTAATATGTGTATATCCAGAAACTTGTCTATTTCTTTTAGGTGTCAGATTTGTTAGCACATGGTTCAGAATAATCTGTAATGATCCTTTGTGTTTGTTTGGTGTTAGTATATCTCTCTTTTCACTTCTCTTTTTATTTTATTCTTTTCTCTCTTTTCCTTAGTGTAGCTTATAGGCCTGGCTATTCATTTATTTATTTATTTATGAACTACCTCTTCATTTTCTTTTTTGGTTTTTTTTAAGCCTCTTATTTTATTCTTCTCTGATCTTTATTACGTTTTCCTTCTACTAATTTTGGATTGTTTTTCTTAATTTTCTAGTTCCTTGAAATGCAGCAATTGGTTGGTATCTTTCTGTTTTAATGACATAGGAATTGACTGCTATAAACGTCCCTCTTCATACTCCTCTTGCTGTATCACAGAGATTTAGAATATTGTGGTTTCTTAGTCAGATTTCTGTCACTGTTACAAATACCTGAGATAATCAACTTTAAATAAAAGGTTTATTTCGTCTTGTGGTTCAAGATTGTAGTCCGTGATCAATTAGCCTGTTGCTCTTGACGTATGGTAGCATATAATAGTGGGGGCTTTGGCTGAGTGAAACTGCTCAGCTCATTACTAGAAAGCAAAAGAAAGAGAAAAAAGGAGCTAGGGTTTCATTATCCTCTCCAAAACTATATTCTCACGGACCTGAAGATTTCCCACTAGTCCTACCTTTTAAACATTTCACAGCCTCCTAATAGCACCCCACTAGAGAATAAGCCTTTAACACATAGGCCTATGGGGGACATTCCAGATCCAAACTTTAACATTCTGCCTCTGACCCCAAAGGTCCATGTCCATCTTCAATGTAAAAATCATTCATTCCTCCTCTAAAATTCCAGAGTATTAAATTTTCCTCTATTGCTCAGAAGTCCAAGTTCATAATCTCCTCTGAGATTCAAGGCAACATCGGTTCTGAGCCCCTGTAAAAATCAAAAATAGAGACATCTACTTCCACAATGCAATGACAGAACAGGCACAGGCTATGTGTTCCTACTCTGAAAGGAATGAGTAGGAAAACAGAAGGAAGGATCAGACCAAAGCAAGACCCAAACCCATCAGGGCAAATGTTTAACTGCTGCAGCTCTGTCTCCAACATCTGGAGCACTGTAGTGCAATGTGGCCTCCTAAGGGTTTGTTCATCCCTGGTTCTATAGCTTCACTGGTTTCAGGCCCTGTGGATACTCTCTCAGGTTGTTTGCATGCTGCCCACAGCTTCCCTTGGCAGGTGTTCCTCATGCTATACTCTCTAAGTTCTTGGGGTATCTAGTGCAGCTTCAGGTTCACTCACACTGCTATGCCTATTACCCTGTCAAGGGCTGCTTTCAGGGACTCTGGCCATGAAACACACTCTTGGCCTCCTAGGCTTCCCTTTGAAATCTCAGTGGAAGCCTTCCTGATTCCACAATGCTTGCATTCTTCTGTCTATACAACCATCACATGTACAATGCCAAGATTTGCCACAAGTGTAAACTGTACCAAGCCAAGCATGATGGGTACCAACCATACTGCAGCAGCCTGTGAGTGCCTTGCTATTAAGCAGTACTGGGTGAGCAGATAACCCCAGGAGTCTCTTCTCAAAGGAAAGTCTTTGAAACAAGTTTGTACTTTTACACTTTTGTCTATGTAGGCTTCTGTCCAGCTCTAGAAAGAATCACCCTGAGAGGGCCAGTCCCAGGCTCCTATACCATGCTATAATACTGTGTTACATCCTAAGCCCACAGCCAGCCAAGACCAGCACAGCCCTGGGTTAGGACCAACATCCAAACTGCTCAACTACTGAAGAGGACTCATGACCTAAGACCACTGCAGCCAGCCACAGGTGATGCCACGCAGAACAGAAGTACAATACAAAGGGGACATATGTCTTTCACTGGCACCAGTGCTGTTCCAGAAGCTCCATCCATAGCCAGGACAAGGATAGGGGCTGTTAGAACTTCCAAGGGTTAAGTTTGCCCCACCTGGCACTGAATTTGCACGGCAAAGGGTGGGATAGTGTTGGGAAGGGTGGTCCCTTGACCACCAAGGCTGAGGCTAAATTGGATCATACTTGAATCACAGCCGTAAGGACCTGCACATTCTCGGGTGCTCTAGGTGCTCTCTGCAGGTGACATTGATGTAGGCTAAAACACAAATCTGTCCCATTTGGACACACTTCTCTGCCTGGTGCCAGGAAAGTTCAGAAGTTTCCATCCGCAAACACTGACCTGACATAGTATTGCTGCCCAAGGTTGGGGCGTAGTGACAGTTGTTTGGCCACCAAAGCTGATGGTAAGCTTTGTCACACCTGAATCTCACAGCTGCAGGGCCCGAATGGTCTTAGATGGGGCATACGCTGTAGGCCTACTTCAAGGCTGGCAGTGACGAAGGTCAAGTCATGTCTGGCCCACCCTTGATGCAGAAGCTGGTGTACATGTTCTCTCGCAAGCTCTGGCCTCTATACCGGGCCTTTGGTTCTGCCTGGTGCTGGGTCTCCCCACAGTGGGCCCCACCTTGAGCTCTGAGACAAAGTCAGGTGCTAGATTTATTCCCTGCTGCCCATCAGATGAACTTTTCCCCCCGCCCCCCCGCCCACTACCCAGGGTTTGGGAAGGGGTTGTTGAGATGGGCAGCTACTTGACTAATGCAGGTCCATAGATTCAGTCTGTGGGTAGTGGCCTGCCAGAGAGGTGATGCTACTCTGCCTGGCGCTATGTTTTACCATGGTGGGGCTGGTACTTGGTTTCAAGCCTAAGGCTTAGACTTAATTCCTACTGCAGCATCTTTCTTCATGTTATGTTGCTTAAGAATTGGAGGGGTGATGAAGGCAACTCCTTTTTTCCTACCTTCTTCAACATGTCATTTCTGTTTGTTACGCTAAAGCCAGGAACTATGGACTTTCATCGGGCTTCCTTAGCTCTTATGAAGATAGTCTGTGCATGGATAGCTGTTTAGTCTGGTGTATCTGTAGGAAGATTTCTGAGTATCTTATCCAGCTGCCATCTTATTCTAACCCCCCAAATTTTGTTTCTCAGACCTACACTATTATTATTATAGAAAGATAATTTTAAAAACTAGATAGAGCGCTAATTATATTATACATAGGATAAATTTACCCCAGAAATCAAAGAATATATTTAGGACTGTCTTAAAACTTGACAACATAAAATGAGTATAAAATTATATTATGATTAATAAGTATTTTCTTATAAAAGTCCAGCAATTTCTTATACTCAATGTAAATAAAGAAAAATTATACTACCACCTAAGAGCATGCTTTAAAAATAATGGAAAAAGCAATTTTAAAAGCCTTAAACTTAGAGACTACTTTACAAGTTATCAAGTAATTTTTACTTCACTATTTTCCACAATTTTTCAGTTAATTAGAGTAAATATTAATATTATTGTCTCAATTTCACATGTGGGAAAATTAAAACATAGACTAGCAGTTAAAAACCTCATATACAATAAAGTTACATTTTAAATTTTATTACCTCAGCCGGGCACGGTGGCACATGCCTGTAATCCCAGGGACTCGGGAGGAGGAGGCAGGAGGATAGGAAGTTTGAGACCAGAGGCAGTCTTTGTAATTTAGCAAGACCCTGTCTCAAAAAGTAAAAAAATGGGCTGAGGGTGCAGCTCAGTGGTCCAGCACTTGCAGAGCATGCAAGTGGGAGGCCCTGGGTTCAACCTCCATTACCAAAAAATTAAAAAAAAAAAAAAAATTCTATTATCCCATTGAATTTTTGTACTTAGCTTGTCATATCCTTTACTATGAATAGCAGTATGAGGACAGAGAGATTAATTGTAGCCCAGTCCAGGGGCAAACACATCTAAACCCAGCGATTTAGGAAGTTCAGCCAGGAGAACCACAAGTTCAAGGCCAGAGACAGCCTGTGCATCCTAGTGAGATCCTGTCTCAAAATAAAAAAATAAAATAAAATAAAAATGGGGGTGGGGGCACCACTTAGTGGTAGAGCACTTGTCTAGCATTTCTGAGGCTCTGGGTTTATCTACCCCAGTTACTGCAAAAGAAAAAAAAGTTAATTGTGGACCCTAAAATTATAACAGTGACGCCAATAAGTATTCTGAGTTTCATAGAATAAATCTGTTATGATATCCTATTAAAAATGACCAAAAGGTTGAGTATCCTAATTCATTGATAGTTGTGTGTTGGATATTATAGTATTTAGAAATACATGTCTCAGTATTAAATAACCAGTCTACTTTAACAATTACTCTACATATATTTAAAGCTAAATATCAAATTTATGTTTTTGCTATCCTTTTGAAAATCAATAAAGGCTTAATGTCTAAATGTCTAAATATTTTTACCTTGATTCTCAAAGTAAGTGGAATAGAATATTCTATTGGAATGGAATATTCTATTCCATTTACTTTGAGATCAGGAAAAGCAAAATCCCATATATTGAGAATCCTGTTTCAGTCAATATGCTTCTTTCATGCACATTTTCCTTTTTGTCATAATATATTCCTTGCCATACTTGCCCCTTCTTCTAGCATTCTCTTGTTTGATTCACTACCACTAGTTTTCATGGTTCAACTCAGTTTTCACTGTGAAAGTCTTCTATAACTCTCACTTTCCCCCACTTTACATGAGTTGTATCTTTATTGTGCTTTCAGAGTGTTTTCTTCTTACTTTTATTATAAGTTTACAGAAATTATGTTTTATTTTCTCCTGATAAACTTTGGGGTTGTTGGACTAGGCAAGCATGACTTTAATTTCTGTGTTAACATAAACTAATATAGTGTCTGCCTGCAGCTGTAGCCCTGTGGCATCCGATCCCATCAAATCTCGGAAGCTAAGTAAGGTCTGGCCTGGTTAGTACCTGGATGGGAGACCGCCTGGGAACACCAGAAGCTGTAGGCTTGGGAGAAGGACCTGGCAACCCCCTCCCAAAAATCAATCTGCCATTGAAAACCCAATGAACAGCAGAGAAGCACTGACAATAGTGTTTCCCCTGTTGTATGGAGGGTCACTATGAGTCGGGTACCGACTTGACGGCACCTAACAACAACAACAATATAGTGTCTGGTGAAAACATATGGAATGATGAATTAATTGGATAGGTTATTCAGTAGAATATTTCACTAGTTTCTTCAGGAATAAAGATCCCTACAGTGGTTTCTAAGTGTGCATTAATATGTAGAAAGTGTACAATACATTCTCATTTCTTATTTACAACTCAATTATTTTCTCCTATCTTGATAAACACCTGCAGCCATACCACTGTGAAATCCAATGCCATCAGATCTTGGAAGCCAAACAAGTGCATGGTTCTTGGATGGGAGACTGCCTGGGAGCACCAGGTGCTGTAGGCCTGGAAGAAGGACCTGGCAGCCCACTCCTCCAAAACAATCAGCCATTGAAAACCCTATAAATAGAAGTACTCACAATAGTGTTTCACTTGTTTGTAGGTTCGCTATGAGTTGGACATCAACTTGATAGCACCTAACAGCAACCACATCTTGATAAGCAAGATAGGAAAAAGCATTGAGCCTCATTCTACAGGAACTGCCTATATAAAATCTAATTATTTAATAATCTATAATGAAAAAATGACACCTAAAATAAATTTCTGCTCAAAATATAATGTTCAAAGTAGTTTTCTACCTTAAAACTTGAGTGAAATTCTAGAATTCTTTTTCATTTGTGTGTTTAGATACTTTCAGTCATCATGCAAAGGTGGAACAACATAATATACATAACTAACTTTTAAATATAAGTACATATCTAATCATAGATGAAGCAATTATTTACAGCCATTATGCAGGATATATGAGAAAAATTAAAATAATTGCCACAAACATGAGAGAAGCAACGTGAAAGATTAAGAATGAAATATATAAGCCAAGTACTCAGTTCAGGTGTTAAGGAAGACCAGTCTGACAACCTTTTTGAAATATATCTCAGCCTTATTATAATATTTGGTAATGGTGTCTATTCACTTCCTTGAAATTCTCACATTTCTTCACCCAAGTTTACTAAAAACTACTTGTTTTTCACCTACTTTCATTAATGATTCTGTTTAATATGCTTTTCTGATTTCTTCCTTTTAAGTGGAGGTGTTCTGCAAGAATTTATCCCCTGTTCTCTTTTTTGCACATCACCTGTGAGAAATCCCACCTCTAACTCTGGCTTAAGTACCTTCTATACTTTTTCAAATCTGAATCGATAGTTTTGATCTTTTCTCTACAGCCTACGCCATTCTAGCTTTGGATACTGAACAGGAAATTACTTTTTGGTTTCTGTCCTTCCATTTCTTCATCTGTACAATGAGCATAAATATAGAAACTCTTGAAATAGTTATGAGCATTAATACAATAAGCATACTGCCTTGTTCTTTTAACTCAACATATTCCACTCTGTCTTTTCCTCCTAGAAATGTTCCTCTTCTATTTTTTAAAATCACTATGTACCTTGTAAATTAGGACAGTTTTTTCCTTTGCAATGTCAATCCATCCATCATTCAGTTTCTTCTTCTCCTGTCCTAAGCTTTCAACCTCTGTAAAGCAGTCATTCCTTCAGGGTAAACTTGTCCTCTTCAAATGGAAGTAGCCTAGGGAAGAAGCTACATGCTAAATGGAAACCAGCTATGTGTTAAAAATGGGAACTCTGTTTTATATTTCTATTTCTTTTTAGCCTGGCACACTGTGCATATTTAAAAGCCCAGAAAGCAGTGTTGATTTTTTTAGGGTATATTTCTTTATCAGATTCTTTGCAAAATGACAGATTTAATCATGCCACCTTCTGACTCAGAAATCTTCATTTGACACAGCTGAACATTTCAGACAGTGAGGTTCCAACTGACTTTCTCCTTGTTGCACTTCTGTTTCATGTTCCAGGGGCTATAGAGCACCAAGAGCTTCTGGCCACATCATGCCTGCAATGATCCTGACAGTAAGACAAGTGTGAAAATGAAACTTTCCATGTGTTTCTGGAAAGACTCTTCTCTGCCTCTCTGCTCCTAGTCTTTTCCCCTGACTCATTCAATACCTTGCATCTTTTCAGGAAGCACTGTTGCAATCAATGCTTTATGCATATTCATTGTGAAGTTATTCTTCATGCCTCACACAAATTTTATAGATGATTTTTGTACCTAGACAATATTTACTGGAAAAATGAAAAAAAATGGTAGCCCTAAATTATTAATACATAGTCCAAAATATATGATAATAAATTATATATTAAAAATACATAATATTAAAACCATAACAAAGAACAAAGTTATAACAATGCAAAAGCTAAAGCAGTATTTATTCTTGGGGAGCATGTAATAGGATGTTATCAAAAAGGGCAACTGGTTGTTTTTGATATATTAGGTAACATTGGTAATTTTTTGAAGTGGACTGTGAATGTATGTAGATTCACCAATTTTTACAATTTTTATCATATATATGTATATATATATATGATTTGTGGGATGCAGTGTGATGTTTTGATACATTATCGTCACACTTTTTTTTTGTGGTACTTGGGGGTTGAATCCATGTCCTCACATATGCTTTGCAACCACTCTACCATTGAGTTACACCTCCAGCCTATTTTTTATTTTTTTTATCTTGGGACAGAGCCTTGCAAAATTATGTAGGCTATTTCTGGCCTTGAACCTGGACCCTCCTGCCCCCACCAGCTGAGTTGTTAGAAATACAAGGATGAGCCACTACATTTGTTAATATAACCTATTACTCGAGGTGTTACAAATTATTTAGATGACTTAAGTATCTCACCATTATTTTAAGAAAAAAAAACGAAATCTTTCAATGGGCCATTTGTGCATGCCACACTGACAGGAACAGTACCTACGTATTTTGAATTCCAGTGAAGTACACGTTCTTTATTATGCAAATTAAGATCAGAAAGTCTTTTAGAATTATTTCGTACACACACCAGCAATAATCTATAAAAGTACAAAGCTCATGAACCCTTGAATAATAGTTGATTCAGCCTAACTCTATCATTTAAACTTTAATCAGAGAAACAGAACCATTAGGAAGTATAGAATGTATATAATAAGGGATTTGATACAGAGATTTGACCTTACATAATTGTTAGGGGACCCAAGTTCAATCTGCAGTATGACAAAAATAGAAGGACATGGCAATCTGCTCCCAAAGCAATTGTGAAACAATCAGCCATTGAAAACCCTATGAGGGTCACTATGAGTCACATCCAACTCCACGGCACCTAACAACAAACAACAGTTGTTAGAGTTGGTTAAGCAATTGCTGAAAGACAGTTGTTGTTTGGAATCTGAGGGGTGGGCAGCAGAAGCAAAGTGAATTTAATATAAGGGAGAGTAAGGACAAACTGGAGACTGTGAGGACAGGCCAGAACACCTGTCCTTTCCCACCCTCCAACTTAAAAGCTGATATGGAAGCTGAAAGGAAACATAGAGGAAAGTAAAGCAGCTGCATCTTTGACTACACTTTCAAGCCAAACAGTTGAGTGACAACATGTGTGACCTGTAGCAGTACTTGGTGACACTGCCCAGATTTTCTGGACATACAAAAAACAATACAGCTGGTGCTTTTTTTTTTTTTCTTTGCAATCTCACACAAAATGTATGTGGTGACACGCTATCATGGAAATCATGTAGGTAAGGCAATTCATGGAAACATAGTTCAATCTAGACAAGTTTACATTTTACAAAATCAACACAGTGATTCTTCTCTGCAGCAAAACCTTTGCACTGAGTCATACTACACTACAGGAGGCCTTAACACCTAAACAATCTCTCCAACCACCTGGCGTCCATTCTCCATCATCCATGCATGTGGTACAACCCACCTTCCTATCCATAGCCAGCTCCTTCATCTGTAAGACTATTCTGTCTTTGAATATTATATTCACAATAATGCTTAAATTTAAAAGTAGGGATTGATTTGGATTTATCCTATAAAACATTCTACAAATTTTATTTAACCACAGTATGCTTTTAATAATCTTCCAAATGCATATGGTTTTGTAATCTTAAATATAAAATTCCCCTATGGTAATATATGTTAGAATCTTTAAAATAAATTTTGTTTTAAAATTCAACCACTCATTGTGTGTAGTGCTGGGTAGCGACTAAGTAAAAATTAAGATTTTTTTGCTTAGCTTTTATGTAATTATTCAACATGCAAAATCAATACATAGCTGTTATAAGGGGATATAATAAAATACAACTCTGTAAGAGCTGAGGAATGAGAACTTACTATATATAAAAAATTAACTTGACACCCATACAAAATGAAATATATATATACACACACATATATATGTGTGTGTGTGTATCTGTGTGTGTCTGTGTGCCTGTGTACAGCCATTGAAAACCCCATGAGAGTCACTATGAGTTGGACCCAACTCAACAGCAGCTAACAACAACAACAACAACAACAAAAAAAAAATATATATATATATATATATATATATATATATATATATATATATACACACACACACACACACATATATATGCACACATGCACACATACATATACATATATATATATGCTTTTTAATTTTTGAGATAGGGTCTCTCTAGGCTTCATCTGGCCTTGAACCTGAGATCCTCCTTTCTCATCCTCTCCAGTAGCTGAGATTACATGCATGTGCCACCACACCTCAGTATGTATTTCTAATGAAAGAAACACAGCAATTACTTTTGGGTAGGTGGGGCCGTGGAATTCTTACACACAAAAGAAGAAATGACTAGGGATATAACCGCTGATCAACTTAGACCTGGGAATGATAACCGCAGAACAATTTTCTTACAGTACCCAATATTCTATTAGGTTTCACTATTGATTTCTACCTTTTACATTTAGTCATTTCACTGAAATTTAATGTTTAAATTGACTATTTCTCAGTTTTTTGTATATGTATTTACTCTGTAATACATTTTTATATAATTCTATTAATACATATGTGCAAATGAGAATGAACCCTAGTCCTTCAATTTTGTTTTTTGGACTTGAGTTATTCTTGTGATAATGGTAATAAAAAGAACAGAAATACAAAGGACATTACACATTCTAATTTTAAAAACTATAACAATGAAAAGACCTCACACAATTTCATTCATTTTTAGGAGGGACTGAATAAGAATAGAAGTCTCACAAATACATCACTTCACACACTTATAAATAGCAGTCTAATAAATGGTCACAGATTTCTAGCATAATAAATTTGTAGCCCAAACAACTTATTGTATAGTCTGGAAAAATTATGCAGCTCTGCATTCAGTCCTTCTCTCTTTAACAAATGACAAGAGAGAATACATTAATATGTTAAAACAAACAAAAAAAACCACCAACCTGTGCGCCATGGTTCATGTCTGTAATCCCAGACACCCAAGAGGCTGAAGCAGGAAGATCAAAAGTTTGAGGCCAGATGTAGCCTGCACAATTGAGAGAGACCTTGTCTCAAAAAAAAATAATAATTTGAAAGGTGAAGAGGATGCTGGGGGTCTAGCTCAATGGTAACACACTTGCCTACCATGTGTAAGGCCCTGGGTTCAACCCTCAGTACTGAAAAAAAATTATTAAAATATCAAATTTGAATGTGAGAATGCATGGGCCTAAAATAAACAGAACATTATATTCCTAAGATTATGGGCTGGGATTTAGCTCAGTGGGTAGAGTGCTGCGCTGCAGTCTCTGAGGTCCCAAGTTCAATTCCCAGCACCACAAAAATGGGAGAAGGGCCTGGCAATCCATTCCCAAGGCAATCCCGAAACAGTCAGCCATTGAAAACCCTATGAGGGTCGCTATGAGTCGGATACGACTCGATGGCACCTGACAACAACATATTCCTAAGATTATAGGTGACATCGATATAAGTGATGAATTGCAGGTTAACAATGCTCCTCAATTTGTAGATCTATCAATAAGTAAAAAGATGATTTCTAAGCAGATTATTTTTGTAATTCTCTGATAGATAATATGAATGACAAGAAAATCATCAGACCAAATAATTTTAGTTTGTCGTATGAAATTTTATTGTTGACTCAAAAGCTTCATAATAGGGAGGGAACAAAATGATGTTATATACAAATTCCTGTGGTTTCTTATCTTTTCTTTACAGAATTTTTTTTTTTTTTTTTTTTTTTTTTTTTTTTTTTTTTTTTTTTTTTTTTTTTTTTTTTTTTTTTTTTTTTTTTTTTGCCTTACTGAGGGTTTAACCCAGGGCCTCTCACTTGCATGCTTTGCAGGTGCTGTGCCACTGAGCTGCACCCTCAGCCCATTTTAGGTCTCAAAAAATTACATAGACTACCTCTGGTCTGGAACTTGCAATCCTCCTGCCTCCTCCTCCCCAGTCGCTGGGATTACAGGTGTGTGCCACTGTGCCCAGCTTCTTTGCAGAATTTTAAGGTAGCATCATGGTCATTGCTTAAATACTTTTAACAAAGGAAACTATATTAGCTTTTAAATCAGTCCATTTGGACTTTTAATGAAAATTCATGTTGAATTATATTTGTAAGATTTCTCAGATGTGAATATGAGTGCTCATGTATGTTTTTGAACATCACTTCCCTACTATTTTAAGTCCAAAGGCAAACTTTCAACCTGCTGCAGGTCTTATTTTCATGCTTCAGAAGTGATACTTTAAAAAGTAAATAGGCAGCCCTGAGATTCTGATATTTTGCTTAATGGTATTGTTGCTATAGTTACAGCCAAAATGTTATATAAAGCAAATTGCTTATTGATGGAAAAGTGCTGAGTAGCACAGCAGCATCCCTTTTCTGGGTGTTTATCGCCTTCATTTCCTACTCTCCTCTTAAGATTAATGGAGTTTTGGGGAGGGTGTTGTTTTATTTTGAATAAGCTTTGATGATTTGATGTTAAAATAAATGCATTTTATTAACATGTACTAACTTACAATTGAATATATTCAAGTAAAGTGTGATCAACATAGATATATTTTTGTACACTGTTTATGTGAATTTTCTCTTTGAGATGAATTTTTATATTCTAGTTATTAAGATGTGAATAGAAATGCAATTGGTCTCATGGTATGGAAGCTTCTGAGTTTAACATATTTAATAATAATAGAGATGAAACAAATTTTATTACAGTTCATACCATTAGGGGACACTTATATAATGGTATCCTGAAAATAAAATATATTTTAAAAACATAAAAAATGGACATAAAAACATAAAAAATCATCTGAGAAAACCCATAATGATCACTGCTATATTTTAAAAAACAGACACCTAAGCATCTATAGTTTGTATTTTTCTAGGTAGTAAAGTGAGTAATATAACAGAAATGTCATCACAGAATGTGTATGTATATAAATATTTTCTGATTGTTTTTATAAGTATTTTAAAGATAAAATTATATCTCATTTGATATTTGACTTTGAGGCAAGATATGAATAGCCACACATCTTCCAATATTATTTCTACAGGAAGAGTTAAGGCTATGTCTGGCTAAATCTTTTCAGCTAATAACAATTATGTATGTTGGTGGTATGTTATGCATTGAGTTTTTATATAACTTAAGGAATCTTGATTAATTTATTTCCTGAATGCTATTGGTTTACTAACATGGGTAGTTAACAGTGTTGTTATTGAGAAACTATGGGTATAGATAATATGTTTTGGACTTAGAAATTTACACTTGTTTATTAAATTTCTGAATGCAGTAATACAAATTCCTTCCTTTTATTTATGTTAAAGAATGCAAATAAAAAGGTAGCCTACAGATTCTTACACCCTTGTGTTGTTGTAGAGTATTTCCAAAATTAGTTTTTGCAAAGTAGATTTTTCTAGTACTTTCATTTTTTGGTAATGATGATGTGATAGTGGTCATTACTTTTATTGTCCACACTAAGCTTTCTTGGAAATTTATTGTTAGTCTTTTAGTCATTTTCAAAATTTGATGAACTTTGATTCTCTCACTTGACTTTTGATCTTACCTAGACTCCATCTTTTTATCCAGTGGTGCTCCTTCCTCTTAATAAGGAAAAATAATATTTACATATTTAATGAAATATTTAAGGGGCTAGGGATGTAACTCACTGCAAGACCACTTGATTAGTATGCTGAGTTTGATCCCCATCACCACAAAAAAGGAAGGAAAGGAAAAGAGAGGAGAGAAGAGGAGAGGAGAAAAAAGGTCAGAGAGGAAAGGAATCATTTTGGCTATTACTGTCCTTTGTTATTTGTCCAATTCCATATTGACATTATGACTTCTACCTCCTGAATTTGGATGGCATTTGAAGTTTGGATCTAGGGTTGCAGAAAAGACACATAGGAAACCACCAATTTAGCATTTCTTGATGTTGAAAAAACTTGAGCCTCTAGATTTGCTTTCTACCAATTTAAGTAGGTAACCATTCTGCCAGATTGATGTTACTAATATAGCAGGCCAAACTTTGACAGAAACTTTCAGTGCATCCTATTTCTTCCACAAAGTGTCTACATATATATATATATATATATATATATATTCAAGGAATGCCTTCTAAGAGAGAATCTCTACCTGTTTCTGTGGCCTTAATTATCTTTATCTTCTGATAGCTAAACACCAGATTTATTGTTTAAATTTCAATCTGCATTCAGTTAATTCTAGTATTTTTAATCATTGCCTTCTTTCAGGCATGTGCATGTGATTTGCCCTGCTCCATCCCTCACCTTAATGACTTAATTCCAGTATGAATAAAATGAGAAAAGGCAGTGAGTATCTCAGGATGAGATCATTTATTTCTGAGATTTACACTGTTGCCTTCTCTTCACATTGCAGACCTTAGTCATGTGTTCATTTATAAGTTTACCGATCATTACTTTACACTGGGAAAATGAAGTATTTTATGATATATCAGATATATTATACCTTTTATTTTCTTACCTAAATTTCAAGTCATATGAAAATATTAAGAATAATACTTTTAAATAATCCCCACACTTCATTTTTTCAACACATTTTTTTTTAAGGAAGAGCCATATATCCTTATGGTATCATATGCTATAATGAGCAATAGATGACAACTTAGTAAGAATAATTTCAGGTAAAATAATCACACTTCTAATAGACATATATTTCCAGTGGAACAATACCTGTATTCCTGCTATAGTAAAAGTTCCTAAGTTATTTATATTAGGACATAGCCTGACAGGAATGCACACCTACATGTGATTTTTAGAATTCATGTGAAAAAACAATAACATCATGCAGCCTCTGATATCTTTTTTTTTATATATATAAGACCCTGAAAATATCTTAAGATGTGGCTCAACTAGGTAGTGGTTTTTAAAATCATACTACAGATTAAGATTGATTTTCTGTAGGTACCAGTGCCTCCATTGTGACTATTCAACACAGGACTAGAGCTCTTAGTATTTGACAAGGGATCAAATCAGTTTTTTCCCTGTGACTTGTGGACAAAGTCATTGTATTAAGAAGCTACAATTCACTTCAGAGTTGCTTACACATGAAATTAAGAAAGGCATTGATATTAAGTAATCCTACACACAACAAAGCAAACCCATAATGCATTCTCACGTTTTATAGGCAGCCTTTTACTGAACTTAAAGAATTGACTTTTGTCTGTACTTCTTTAGATTAACAAATAAAAAATTAGAATGGTTTACAGATTACAGAACAATCATAGACATTAAGTAACATTTTTAATGTCTCTAAAGAAATTGGAAATTAAAGAAATGAAACATAAATCCCTGGTAGTATTCTACAACAGGATGCGATTCTTATCTCTAAATAATTTAAGCTAAGCACCTGGAAAGAGTACCAGTATGAAAAGCAATTAGAAGCTGAACTCCTTGAAAAACAATGCAGCATATGAATGTGATTATTATTTGTAGCACTCTCCCACTCTGTTTCTTACAGAATGACTACACATTAAATGGTAATGATTAGAGAGAAGCTACAATTACAGCCTTTGTTTCTTATACTAGAATAGGTATAATGTAGGAAAAAAGTACAACATACATCAATCAGGGAGAATTTCTGCAATTGGTATAACATCATCTGTCTCCTGTATGATCATTTGTCATGTGTTCTTATCACAGAGTAGTTTTCAGTCTTTATTTTGCAACATCATTAACTTGACACTTTCTCAAAAAGGAAAATCCTCTTTTCTCCATTCCCAGGTTCTGCTAAAATAGATTTGCTGCAGTTCCTAGGAAATTGTGTGTCTAAGTACCACCTCGGTTGATTTGGTGCAGGTAGCCATGGCCTACACAATGCGGAACAGAGATGTAAGAAAATGTTTTGGTCATCAAGTCAGAACAACACTTTTAGGAAAAAGACATTGAACAATTTGAGCCATTGACTGCTTCTTGCTTAATTGTATGAGTAAATATGATTGGTATTAAGAATGAAATTATTTTCTAAATTTGAAAGCAGATAGAGAATGATGCATAAGTGATTACTGAAAATACTGCCAGTACAGATATAGCTCTACACTAGTAGGTAGAACTATATTTGGCCCATGCCAAGAGATAGGAGACAGTAAGCTAATTCCTAGAAGAGTTTTTTGATTAATTTGTTATTAAAAATAAAATTATTATGAAACGTAATAGTGTTATGATGTAAATGCTAATTTTGAAAATGGTAGGATTAAAAATAATTTTCTTTCAAACATGCAGATTCCTCACCACCACATCTCCCAAATTGGGTATTTCCATGGGCTCATCTTTAGTGCATTTTCCCCCTTGCTTTCCTTTCTCATATATGCTGAGCAAAGAGAATTGTTAGTCTCTAGAGGTTTTTTAATTTCATTTTTAGGATTTCACTTTAGATTTCAAATAGTGTGCTTTTGCCTTTAAAAAAATCAGTTTTATGGATTTAGAAAACAATGACCTATCTTCTCTGTGCACAAAAAAGAAAGTAGGCATTTTCAAATTTTCACTTTGATAAATGCACTAGGATAGACAATACTATAATATATTTAATCTGTTCATTGCTGTTCTATTTGCAGATTCAAGAATGGCTTTGTTTAAATTGCCAAACCCAGAGAGCAATATCAGGACAGCTTGGAGACATAGGCAAAATGCCACCTATACCATCAGGACCCAAAGCATCCCCTGGGTCTATTCCTGAAGAACCACCATCTCAGAAAACAGTGACTGCTGCTCAGGTAAAAGTGAAAAAGAAGGAGTCAGAAGTAAAAACTGAAGCTGAAAAACTCGTTCTGGAAAAAGGAATTGAAAAAATTCCTCTTAAGGTAACCATAGATCAAAAACAGGAGGAAAGTAAACTAGAGAAAGACAAAGTTTCAATCCTTAAAGAAATGAAGCTACCCTGCGAAGAAGACAAAAAGTTACCTATAGAAGGAAAGAAGGCACCCCTTGAAGAAAAGAAGCCACCCCTTGAAGAAAAGAAGCCAACCACTGAAGGAAAAAAGTTACCTTCAGAAGCAAAAACATTGGCCTTAGAAGAAGAAGAGAAACATGAGGTACTTAAAACTCAAATACAAATTTCTGAAGAAAAGCCGAAAGGCAGAGTAGCTCCAAAGGCAGGAGAAGAGAAGCAACCACAGACCAAGATAGATTTGCCAACTGAAACAACTCCAAGTGTGCCCAAGGAAGAAGACAAGACACTCCAAAAGATAAAAGAGCAGCCACAGGCAGTAGGCAGAGCAAAATCTGATCAGATGGGACCTGGGAAAGAAAAGACAGTAAGTTATGTTTTCCTAACTTTGTAGTCTCTTCTATACAATATACGAGTTTTTACCTTAGCACATAATTTGTTCAAGGATAATTATGGAAGTGAAGACCTTCAAACAATGAATTACATTTTCAAAGAACAGTAATAATTTTTTTGCTGAAATGAAAAACGCTGGCCTTTTGATAGCTTAATCAAATTTACCTTAAGTATATATATAAAAATTTTTGTCTCATGCCTATAAAAATCATATAGGATGATAAAAAAGTTTCCTACATTTTAAGTTGTTCTTTTTTTCTCTTTATGATAGACATAAAAATCAGTATCTTTCTTTGATATCAATGAATGTGTCACCATATAGTTTTTTAGTATTTTATTTATACTTATTAGTGGGGAACAGAGTAATGAGTCTTTTAATACATCCATTATGCAACTGTTGAATCAATTTTGATTATACTTCATCTCCTTAAACATTTTGCAGACAGAAAAAACAAAAAAGTAAGAATTTTAATTAATATGTAATGGCAGTCATGTGGGCTGGGATTTAGCTCAGTTGGTAGAGCGCTGCGTTGCAGTCTCTGAGGTCCCGAGTTCAATTCCCAGCACTGCAAAATGGGAGAAGGACCTGGCAATCCACTCTCAAGGCAATCCCGAAACAGTCAGCCATTGAAAACCCTATGAGGGTCACTACGAGTTGGATACCGACTCGACGGCACCTAACAACAACAACAACAATGGCAGTCATATGAAATCATGGGTTATACCCTGATTGACTTTTTCCCATTCCTTTTTCTTCCCCTCGCTTTTTTCTTTTGTATATTCAGAGTCCTATCCTGTATTTTGCATTTCTTTCTCTCCCTCTTTACCCTTTTATTTTGTTCCCCAGTTTCTTCTCCCTTTCCCTATCATCTACTCCCTCCCATTAGTCACCTCCCCCCTTATATTAGGTTCATTTGTATTTTCCATTGTTAGATAAGTATTATTGTACATTTATGTATAGTATAGATACATATGGATAATTTGTTTTCCTTTATGGTGAGAGCATATGGGTGAGAACATTAGATATTTCTCTTTTTCAGTCTAGGTTATTTTGCTTAAAATGATACTCCCCAGTTCTATCCATTTTGCTTGAAATGACAAATTTTTATTCTTTTTTACTGCTGAATAATATCCCATTGTGTATGTTGTTGTTGTTAGGTGCCATGGTGTCAAATGGTCTGACTCCTAGTGACCTTCATGGGGTTTTCAGTGGCTGTTTGTTTCTGGTTGATTTGGGAGTAGATTGCCATGTCATTTTGCCATTTTTGTGGTTCTGGGGATCAAACCCGAGTCCTCAGAGAGTGCAGCACAGCACTGTTCCAACTGAGCTAAACCCTAGCCCCTCCATTGATATAGATAGATAGATAGATAGATAGATAGATAGATAGATAGATATTTGTTGTTGTTGTTGTGTTGTAGTTAGGTGCTGTGGAGTCAAGTCTGACCCATAGAGATCCTATGTACAAAAGAATGAAACACTCTCCTACACTGTGTCATGCCTGGTACTATTGTCAATGCTTCTCTGCTATTCATAGGATTTTCAATAGCGGATTATTTTGGGAGTAGATTGCAAGGTCTTTCCTCTGTTGATAGATATCTAGGATGATTCCATATCCTTGCAGTTGTGAGGAGTGCTGCATTAAATAAGGCAATGCAAATGTCTCTGTGGTATGATGAGTTATCTTCCTTTGGGTATATTCCTAGAAGTAGTACAGTTGGACCATATGGTAATTCTATTTTTAGTTTTCTAAGATACCGCAATATTGATTTCCAAAGCAGATGAACTAATTTACAATCTCACCAGCAGTGCAAAAGGGTTCCTTTTAAAGGGTTCCTTTTTCTCTGCATTCTCCACATTTGTTATTGTTAATCTTGGGCATTCTTACTGGAGTGAGATGGAATTTCAGTGGTTTTTTGTTTTTTGTTTTTGTTTTCTTTTCTTTTTTGTGGTACTAGGGGTTGAACCCAGGGCCTCAAGTTTGAATGCTTTGCAAGTGCTGTACCACTGAGCTGCCCCACCCCCAAGCCCATTTTTTTAGTTTTTGAGACAGGGTCTCATTAAGTTGTACAGACTGCCTCTGGTCTCAAACTTGTGATTTTCCTGCCTCTGCCTCTTGAGCCACTGGGATTACAAGTGAGCACCACAGCTCCCAGTGCTCAGTGTTGTATTTCTTTGCATTTCCCTGTGACCTAACAACAGTGTCTAGCGATATTGAGCATTTTTTCAAGTGTTTATTGGCTATTTGTCTGTATTGAACAGAAAGTTCTTTTGAGAATTGCCTGTTCAGTTCCATTGCCCTCTTGTTTATTAGAATATCTGTTTTCTTTGGTATTTAATTTCTTGATATATTCTAGAAATTACTGTCAGATGTGTAGGATGCAAAGATTTCCCATTCTGTGGGCTCTCCCTTTACTACCTTGTTTTTTTTGCTGCACAGAAATATTTTTTAATTTTATGTAGTCCCATTTGTCAATTCTTTGTGCAATTTTGTGCAAATTTGTCAAAACTTTGTGCAAGAAGTACTTGTCTATGCCTACATGTTGGAGTGTGTTCCTTATCTTTTCTTCTAGTAATTATAAGGTTTTTGTTTTTAGGTTGAAGTCTCTGATCTATGTTAAGCTGATTCTCATTGAGAATTCTCATGGAGGTTATCATTGAGATTGGGAGGTAATGGGCATACAGTCATTCTTGTACAAATGGATATCCAATTTTCCAAGCACTATTTGTTGAAAAGGCTATCTTTTCTCCAGTGTACACCCTTGACCCCTTTGTCAAAACCCAGGTGACTGTAGTCATGTGAGTGTATATCTGGGTCTTCTGTTCCATTGATCCTCATGCCTATTTTTATGCCAGAACCAAGATGTTTTTGCCACTATGTCCCTGTAGTGTAGTTTGAAGTCAGGTATCATGAGGTCTCCTGCACTTTTTGCTGCTTAGGATTGTTTTGGATATATGGGGTCTTTTGTGCTTCCATATGAATTTTAGTATTGTTTATTCTATTTCAGTGACGTATATCATTGAAATTTTGATGGGGATTCTATTGAATCTGTAGTTTGTTTTTGGTAGTATAGTCATTTTCATAATATTAATTTTTATGGTTCATAAGCAAGGGAGGTCCTTCCATCTTCTAGTATCTTCTGCAATTTCTTTCTTTAGTGTTTTGAACTTTGCACTTTAGAAGTCTTTAAAGTCTTTGGTTAGATTGATTCCTAAATATTTAATTTTTAGTGGGCTATTGTAAATGGTATGATTTTTTATTTCTTTTTCTTCCTATTCCCTATTGGTATATAGGAATGCTACTGATTTTAAAGTGTAACTTTATATCCTAGTACTTTGCTGAATGAGCTAATTAGCCCTAAGAGTTTTCTAGTGGAATTTTTAGGGTCCTTTAGGTCCTTTAGATCATGTCATCTGCAATTAGGGATATTTTTAATTCTTCTTTCCCTATCTGTATTTCTTTTATTTCTTTCTCTTGCCTGATTTCTCTGACTAGAACGTCAGACACAATACTGAATAACAGATGAGAGAGTGGACATCTTTGTCTTATCCTTGATCTTGGAATGCTTTCAATTTTTCCCTGTTTAATAAGATATTGGCTATAGGTTTGTCATATATGGCCTTTATGATATTGAGGTATGTTTCTTCTATACCTAGTTTCTTCAGGACTTTTATCATGAAGTGATGTTGAACTTTGTTGAAGGCCTTCTCAGCGTCAGTTGAGATGATAATGTGATTTCTGTCTGCAAGCCTATTAATATATTAAATCATATATATTGATTTGCTTATGTTGTACCAGCCTTGAATCTGTGGAATGAAGCCCACATGATTGTGGTATATGATCTTTTTATGTGTTACTGTATTTGGTTTGCAAGAATTTTATTGTGGATTTTTACATCAATGTTCATCAGGGAAATTGGTCTAGAGTTCTCTTTTCTTGTAGTGTCCTTATCTGGTTTTGGTATCATGGCAACACTGGCTTCATAGAATGAATTGGAAGTATATCATCCCTTTCTATCTTACAAATTATTTTTAGGAGGGTAGGTACTAATTCTTCTTTAAATGTTTGATAAAAATTCAACTATGAATCTATCAGGACTGAGGTTTTCTTTGTTGGAATGATTTTTATTATTGCCTGAATTTAATTGCTTTTTATAGGTCTATTTAATTTGCTTATGACTTCAGGGTTTCATTTTGGTAGGTCATAAGTGTTAAGGAATTTATGCATTTTGTCCATATTTTCATTTTGTGAGGAGTACAACTTCTGAAAGTAATCTCTGATGATCATTCACTCAGCCATTTGGTTTTGCAAGATTCAACAATTATTTTTTCCCACTTGAAAGCTACTTAAGGTGTGTTGGATCATAAAAAACTATTGCCAAAAAAGAGGTGTGAGTACAATCCAGAATAAAAATAATTTTTAATTTTTCCCCAGTTAATTTTAGTATTTAGCATGATTTTTTAGTATTATGTATCTGTCAGGAACATCTACAGACATAGCACCTTGGCATCTGATCCTGCCTGATCTTGGAAGCTAAACAGGGTCAGCCTGGTTAGTGCTTGGATGGGAGGCTACCTGGGAGTACTGGGTGCCTGCAGGCTAGGGAGAGGGACCTGGCAGCCACTCCCAAAACCACCAGACATTAGAAACCCTATGAATAACAGAGAGGCACCAATAATAGTTCTGGACATGGCACAGGGTTGGGGAGTGTTTCTTTCTGTTGTACATAGGGTCACCATGACTCAGACCCAACTAGACAGTACCTAACAACATCTGTTGGGAGTTTCATCCAATATGTTTAATATAAAAAAAATTATGACTCAAGTATAATCTGGACTAATCTATCCTCTTTTTCTTTAGTGGAAACTTTTAAAAGTACCCCATTTTAAATAATATTTGTATCAACAACTGAATCACTTTTAGAGGAACTCTAGTGTAGCTTTAAAGCTACAAAAGATCTTATACCATACCTAATTGGATAATTTAATTCAGAAATGATAGCAATGATTTATAGGGAAATTATGTGTTTTATTAGTATTAAAATTCCAACTAGAAACTGTAGACCATTACAGCTCTGATTCAGTTGGTTTTGGTTGGTTTATTTATAGTTTTACTATAAATTACTAACCCATCTCTAGTATATGTTACATTACATCACACATTACCAAAATAAATCATAGTCTTCCTTGCTTGCATACGTAAGTTTTAGCAGAATCTGGAAAAGCAGATGCTTCTAGACTCTCCAGTTTAATGATTGCTTCAGCCACAACCACCCACCACTTCTCATGGCTGTTTTTTAAAACTTGATGCTTTATACTATTTCTTCCTTTGAGAAGATATCCATGGAATTCATGACCTCCACTTTTTTTTTCCTCTCTCTGTTCATTCTGACCACCCCTTATGATTTATTTCTTGAATATCTCCATGGCTTTTCTTCCCCAGTCTCCAAACAATAACATTTTCCTTGTTTTCATTTGAATTCTGTCTTCTTTTTACTCCCAGTGGATTCACATAAATAATTCCTAAATCCACTGATACAGCTTCTACCTCTCTTTTGAGTGTCAAAACTACATTTTCAAGTACCCAGTAGATAGTTTTCTTCAAAGCCTCACTGTAAATTCGAATTCAATACATCTGAATCTTACTCACTTTTCTAGAAAGCAATTTCTACTTCTGACTTTCTGTTTCTAGTAATGACACCACCATTCACCTATTTCCAATTTCCCAGCCACTAATCTTCTGAATGATGTAAGATGACTTCTTCTTACCTTCCCTTTTGTTCTCCACATCAAAAGTATTACACTCCTGCTCCTGTTCCTGACCAGGCCACCCTACTTATTGCTTCCATGAGCTTCTGCCAATATTTTGAATAGTCAGATTTCTGATCACTGTGCCTTCTTTTTCTCCATTCTCTGTTTGCAGTTACCAGAAAAATGTTTACCAGGTTTCAGATAATTTAACTCCATCACTCAGATATTCCTACTGATTACCTATTTCCTTATACATATAACCTGAACAAGAAGACTTCAGATATTTTTTCTTTTGTCTCACATCTATATCATTTTGTTTTTATTATTTTGTATTACAACGTAACTTGTATATACAAATGGAGCAACTCTAATCCAAATATCCAAAATTTTAAAATACTCCAAAATCTGAAATATTATGAGTGAAACCATGATGCTACAAGCAGAAAATTCCACACCAGACCTCATGTGATGATTCTCAGTCAAAACTCAAGCACACTCAAAATATTATATAAAGTTCCTCTCAGGATATGTGCCTTAAGATGTATATGAACCATAAATGAATTTCATGTTTGGACTTGAGTCTTATCCCCAAAATATCTCATGTATGTGTATGAAAATATTCCAAAATCCAAAAAAATATGAAATCCAAAATACTTGTAGTCTTTAGCATTTTCAAAAAAGGATAGTCAATCTGTATTTATTTATAATTAAATATGCTATTATACTAATACATTATTATATTGTAAAACATTCACAAAGAATAGAAAATAAATCAGTGAAATTGAACTCACCATTTTTATTATATTTATTTAAATACAGGGACATTTTCACATTAAAAGGTGATTGATGACATTTTACCTACAGCCCTATCAGTGTGACATCCAGTCCCATCAGATCTTGGAAGCTAAGCAGGGTCAGGCCTGGTTAATACTTGGATGAGAGACTACCTGGGAATACCAGGTGCGGTAGGCTTGAGAGAAGGACCTGGCAACCCACTCCCCCAAAACAATCAACCATTGAAAACCCTATGAATATCAGAGAAGCACTAACAATAGTGTTTGCCCTGTTGTACATAGGGTTGCTATGAGTCAAATACCAACTCGATGGCACCTAGCAAAAACAACAATGATACTTCAGGGGCTGGTATTTAGCTCATTTGGAAGAATGCTGTTCTGCATTCTCTGAAGACCTGGATTCCATCCTGAGCACCACAAAAACAGGAAAGGGAGAAAGACTTGGCAATCTACTCCCAAGCAATCTCGAAACAGCCATTGTAAACCCTGTGAGGGTTGCTATGAGTCAGACCTGATTCAATGGCATCCAACAACAACAATGATATTTTAGAAAGGACATTGACTGTGCGTTAGTATTTTTAAAATCATGACCTAAAAATTAGTGTTGAATTTATTTTAAATGCAGCTTCAATATCAAGATTACTATAAGTTAAATAGCCTGCAGCGGTAGCACTGTGGCATCTGATCCTGTCAGATCTCGGAAGCTAAGCAGGGTTAGGCCTGGTTAGTTCTTGGATGGGAGACTGCCTGGGAACACCAGATATTGTAGGCTTGGGAGAAGGACACGGTAGTCTACTCCCAAAAATCAATCTGCCATTGAAAACCCTACAAATAGCAGAGAAGCACTGACAATAGTTCTTTGCCTATTGTACGTAGGGTCACTATTAGTTGGATACTGACTCAAAAGCACCTAGCAACAACATAAATTATTTATATATCTTGAAGTTTAGTTTTAATGATAATCCATAACACAAATTATGAAGAGAATATGGAAATTCCACAAATAAGTGTTAATCTTCATGGATACCTATTATTTGCTGTTGTTAGCTATCATAAAATGTATTTTTAAAAGAATTTTTTAAAACAAATGTATGTCCTTCAAAAATCATTCTAAAGTTCTTCATTTGGGGAATGCTTGATTTAAATATTTGGTCTTAAAGTTTGTTAAGTGAGTAGACATAAAAGCTTTTGAAGATAGCATAGGTCATTTCATGTAGCATAATCACATCCTTTCTTCCAAAGAGCACTCTGGTTGAGCTTCTTCTAGGATGGATCTGTTGGTCTTTTTGGCAGTCCATACTATATTCAATATTCCTCTCTAGCACCATAATTCAAAAGCAAAGGTTCTTCGCCTGTCCCTTTATTCAGTGTCCAGCTGTCCCAAACATATGATGCGACTGAAAATACCAAGGAATGAGTCAGGCGCACATTCATCTTCAATGTGACATCTTTATTCTTCAATACTTTAAAGAGAACTTTTGCAATGCACCTTTTGATTTCTTGACTGATGCTTACATGGTGTTGATTATAGAACCAAGTAAATCAAAATCTTGCACAACTTCAGTCTTTTCTCCATTTATCATAAAGCTGTGTAGTGACTCACTTGTAGGGATTTTTGTTTTCTTGATGCTGAGGCACACAATCCATATTGAAGGCTATGTTCTTTGATCTTCATCAGTAAATGCCTCAAATCTTCTTCAGTTTTAGCATGAAAAGTTGTATCATCTGCATAATAGAGGTTGTTAATGAGTCTTCTTCCAATACTGATGCCACCTTCTTCTTTATAAAGGCCAGCTTCTTGGATTATTTGCTCTGCATAGAGATTGTAGAGGTACAATGAAAGGATACAGCCCTGATGCACACCTTTTTTGGCCTTACACCAAGGAGTGTTTCCTTGTTCTGTTCCAATGACTGCCTCCTTGCCCATGTACAGATTCCTCATGAGTAGAATGAAGTGCTCTGGTATTCCCATTTTTTGCAGTTATACATAATTTGTTATGATCCACATAGTCAAATGCCTTTGAATAGTCAATAAAACATAGACATCTTTCTGTTACTCTATGCATTCAGCTAATATCCACTTGACATCAGCAATGATATCCCTGTTTCCACACCCTCTTGTGAATCCTGCTTGATTTTTCTGGCAGGTTTTTATCTATATTCTTCTGTGCTGACATTTGAAAGACCTTTAGCAAAATTTTAATTATGTGTGATATTAATGATATCATTTGATAATTTCCACATTCAGTTGGATCCCTTTTCTTGGGAATAGGCACAAATATGGATCTCTTCCAGTCAGTTGGCCAGGTAGCTATTTTCCAAATCTCTAGGCATAAACAAGTCAGATCTCCAGTGCTTCTATTTGTTGAAACATCTCTGTTGATACTCAATTCCTGGATCCTTGTGTTTCACCAGTTCCTTCAAGGCAGCTTCTACTCCTTCCTTCTGTACTATTGGTTCCTATTCATATACAAGCTCTTGAAATGGTTGATCATCCACCAATCCTTTTTATATTATGAATCTGTGTATTCCTTCCATCTTCTTTTGATGTTTTTTGAATCATTTAATATTTCCTCTGTAGAATCCATCACTATTGCCAGTTGGAGCATGAATGTTTTCTTCCATTCTTTGTTGTTGTTGTTGTTGTTGTTGTTGTTTTTAGATGTCATTGACTTGCATCCAACTCATAAGGACCCTACGTACAACTGAACGAAACACTACCAGACACCATGCCATGCCTAGCACTATGTCAGGGCTTCTCTACTACTTGTAGAGTTTTCAATGGCTGATTCATTCAGGATTGTTTAGAGAATGGGCTGCCAGGTCCTTCTCCCATTGTTGTGGTACTGGGGAACAAACCCAGGGCCTCTGAGAATGCACAGTAGCTCTTTACCAACTGAACTAGACCCCTGCCCCTCAATTCTTTAAGCTTGAGGAAAACAGAGAATTTTCTTCCCCTTTGGTTTTCTATCTCCAGCTCTTTGCACATGTCATTATAATATTTCATTTTGTCTTCTTGAGCTGTCCTTTGAAATCTTCTGTTTAGTTCTTTAACTTCATCAGGTCTTCCTTTTACATTAGCTGCTCAATGTTCAAAGGCACATTTCATAGTCTCTTCTGACATGTAATTTGGTCTTTTCTTTTTTTCCTGTCTTTTTAATAACCTTTTGTTTCTTCATGAATGATGTCTTTGATGTCATGCCATAACGCATCTGGTCTTTGATTATTAGTGCCTAATGCATCAAACCTGTTCCTAAAGTGGTCTCCAAATCAGATTGGATATACTCAAGATTATACCTTGGCTCTCATACACTTGCTCTAATTTTCTTCAGTTTCAGTTTGAGCCTGCACATGAACAGTTTATGGTCTGATCCACAATCAGCACCTGGTCTTATTCTGACTCCTGAAGTTGAGTTTTTCCATCATCTTTTTCCACAAATATAATTAATTTGGTTCCTGTGTGTTCCATCTGGTGAATTCCATGTGTATAGTTGTCATTTATGTTGATGAAAAAATGTATTTGCACCGAACAGGTCATTGGTCTGACAAAATTCTATCATGCAATCTCCATCACCAAGTCCATATTTTCCTACTACTGAGGCTTCTTCTTGCTTTCCAACTTTTACATTCTAGTCACCAGTAATTATCAGAGCATCCTGATTACGTGTTCAATTTTAGACTGCAAAAGCTGGCAAAAATCTTCCCTTTCTTCATTTGTAGTGTTAGTGGTAGATGCATAAATTTGAATAATAGTCATATTATCTGGCCTTCCTTGTAGGCATATGGGTATTAATCTATCACTGACAGCATTATACTTCAGGAAAGATCTTGAGAAGTCTTTTTTGATAGTGAATGAAAACCCATTTCTCTTTAAGTTGTCATTCCTGGTATCTGATTCAGTGACCCATACCAGTCCATTTTAGCTCACTGATGCCTAGAATATCAATGTTTATGTGCTCCATTTCCCTTTTGGTGATTTCTAATTTTCCTAGACTCATATAGCATTACATTCCACATTCCAGTTATTATTGGATGTTTACAGTTGTTCCTTCTCATTTTTAGTTGTGCCATATCAGCAAAGGGCTGGGATTTAGCTCAGTTGGTAGAGCACCTCTCTGCAGTCTCTGAAGTCCTGGGTTCAATTCCCAACACCACAAAAATGGGAGAAGGACGTGCCAATCCATTCCTGAGGCAATCTTGAAACAGCCATTGAAAACCCTATGAGGGTCGCTATGAGTTGGACATCCCTTAACAGCACCTCACACCACCGCCAACAACAACATAGTAGCAAAGGGAGGTTCCTGGGGCTTTATTCTATTCTGGTCATTAAGGTAGCCTCTACGTTGAGGAGGCAACGCTTCCCCAGTCGTCTTTCAAGTCCCTTCCATTCTGGGAGGCTCATTTTCCAGCACTGTATCTGCTTCTAGCACTGTGTTTCTCTGCTTTTTACAGGGTTTTCAGTGGCTAATTGTTTCAGGACTGGGTTAGCTGAGTCCTTCTCACTAGTCTGTCTTAGTCTGGAAACTCAACTGAAACTTGTCCACCATGGGTGACCCTGCTGATATCTGTACTATCAATGGCATCACTTTCAGCATCATAGCAACATGCCAGCCCCCACAGTACAGCAAAGTGACAAGTGAAGGAAATATTTTATTACTTAAGGAGAAATCAGCAATATTATGAATTATGCACATTAGAAATATCCATAATTTCATTCTATATTTACCAACCCTTTTGCTACTTTATTTCTTCTAATAACTTTTCTACAAGCCTTCCTCAGTTATTTCTTTGTTCCTTCCAACAATATTTGCTGACAGAATGCAATTTCATTTGCACCATGTTGTTTTCTACATATTACTTTAGCCATTTTTCCATACCAGAGGAAAAAAAAACACTTCCCCAAATAATATGTAACTTTTTAGTTTTTACTATTAAATAAGAAAATTCAGGTGGACACTTAGGCACACACCTATAATCCTAGCAACTTAGGAAAATGAGGTAGGAGGATCATGAATTCTAGACCAGAGGCAACCTGCATAACTTATTGAGACCCTGAATCAAAATAAAAAACAGAAAAATAGGCTGGGGTTACAGTTCAGTGACAGAGGACTTGCAAAGCATTTGAGGGGTCCTGGGTTCAACCCCCTAGTACCACAAAAATAAAAGAAGAAAATTCAAAAGGAGATTCCTAAGGTTTTAACTTTACTTAAGTAAAATTTGTAAAATCCTGAAAACTGCTGAAAATTATTGAGGTGTATAGTGGTGTCATTATGCTGATTATAACTCCAAAGTACATTATGTATTTAAGTTAGGTTATTATTTGTGAAAATGGATGAAGATACAGATTTCATATAGTTTTTCTGACAATGTGAAACATATTTTACTAATTTCATTTCAAAACTGATTTAATTTCTCATTGCTTTACCTTGTTATGTTCATGACAAAAAAAGCTTGTGATAGTATGAAAATTGTCATCTTCCTTAGTAATGTATGTATGTTTCTTATGTTATTAGTTTTTTCAAAATAATTCTTTCTCATGAATCAATATCATACTCTTAATTTGCCTCTTACTATATTCTGGTTACTTTGTTAAATCCTCTCTCTTTCATTTAATCTGTATAGATATTGATAAGGTAAATATTATGATACTTGTTTTATTTTATTTATTTATTTATTTATTTTTTGCAGTATTGGGGAGTTGAACCCAGGGCCTCACACATGCTTTTTGCAAGCACTCAACCACTGAGCCATATCTCCAACCCGGTTTTTTGCTTTATGCTTTGAGACAGGGTCTCACTAAGTTACACAGGCTGCCTCTGGCCTCAAATTCACAATCCTCCTGCCTCCTCCTTCCAAATTGCTGGGATTACAGGCATGCACCAGCATACCCAACTATGATAGCTATTTTAAAGATGAGGAAAATACGTTTCTATGCCCCAAATCATATCACTGGAAAGTGGCAGAAGTAGGATTATAGTCCAGATCTGATTATAAAGCCTGCTCTTGTACCTTGCATAAGATGTTTTTCTTCTATGGCAGTTTTAGGACATTGCCTTTTCATTATTATAGTTATTCATCTCTCTTAGCACCTTCTGCCACAATCCTACTTTGTGTTACTTTTACTTTTTATGTATTCATATTCATTTATTTGTTACTTGTGTCATCCATATGAGTATTATATGTTGTTTACATTTCTTTATTGCTATATCATTTTGTCCATTCAAGCTTTCAAAATGTGTTTATGGAAAAGAATCAAAATTAACCCCGAAATATAATGAATATTTGAAAAACAAACCTTTTTAACATTTTTAGTTTAATATTTTTAAAAGTCACATTGCTGCAAAATTTTGTCCTTTTATCTATTTACCTAAACAGAATAGTACATTTGAAGTCTGTATGTGATCTATTAATCTGCAGAGGCTTCCTTATGGAAACTAGGCTTTGAACCAACTTTAGCATGTATTTTAATAAATCTCTGTTTATAATGATTGAAGGGTTAATACTGAAGTTACTTTTAGTCATAGCATATAATGGCTGCATAATCAGACTGGGTGAAAAATAATCAGGTTTTCTCTAGTAACAAGAACTCTCATGCTGTGGTTTTCTGGTATAAGTACTTGATCTTTTACTCCATGCTCAGTGAGTTTTATGTACACAATCTTGTTTGGAGTGTTTCAAACACTCAAACTACCCATCTATCTTAATATAAACTTAGTTTAAATGGTTAAAGATTATTCATTTATTCTTTCATTTTAGCTCACCAAAAATAAACGGTGTTAGGAAAATTAACCAAGCACTTATTGTGACTTTTCTTGCACATTTTTATATATAATCTAGAATTTAGTTCTTATCCTCAATAACACTCAAAAAAGGTATTTGTTCCTTCAGTGTGGAAGGCTAAGTGCTTCAACACTTCTGGAAGGGGCTCATCCGAATTTGATGGTACAAGTATGTTTTGGCACATTCTCCAGTACTAGTGAAGGCTTCAAGGTATGCCACCATCAGAGGAGTTTCAAATGGGGCTCAGGTCATCACTACCTTTCACTCCAGGGCTGAGCATTTTGCTCAGTTCATAGAGTGCTTTCCTAGCATGCACTGAGACCCTGAGTATAATCGCAACACCATACACACACAAATGTTATTAGTAGCAGTTATAAAGATGAATTTGTAGGTGCCTCAAATCAAGGCGGCAAAGGACTTGGTTAGTGTGTGATTTTATGTTTCATAAGCTAACAGTTTAATAAAGTGGAAGTATTCTTAACTTTATTAGGGAACTTTATACCTAAAGCTAGTTAGTGGGGGAAAAATTGATGTTATCAAATATTTGTAGAAAGAAATGATGGAAAAGCTCAATGTCAAAAGTCACAACAAGACCAGTACTGACTATGGATCAGATCATAAACTGCTCATATGCAGGTTCAAACTGAAACTGCAGAAAATTAGAATAAGAGTATGAGAACCAAGGTATGACCTTGATTATATCCCACCTGAATTCAGAGACCACCTCAAGAACAGGTTTGATGTGTTAGACATTAATGATTGAAGACCAGATGTGTGGTGGCATGACATCAAAGACATCATTGATGAAGAAAGCAAAAGGTTATTAAAAAGGCAGGAAAAAAAGAAAAGACCAAATAACACGTCAAAGGAGACTCTGAAACATGCCCTTGAACACTGAGCAACTACAGTAAAAGGAAGACATGACAAAGTGAAAGAACTAAAGGAAGATTTCAAAGGGCAGCTCAAGAAGACAAAATGAAGTATTATAATGACATGCAAAAAGATGCAGATAGAAAACCAAGGAGGAAGAAAATGATCTATTTTTCTCAAGCTGAAAGAATTGAAGAAAAAATTCAAGCCTCCTGGCAATAGTTCTACATCTAGAACTATCAATCTAGAATAGATTCTACAGGGAAAATATTAAATGATGCAGAAAACATCAAAAGAAGATGGAAGGAATACACAGAGTCATTATGCCAAAGATCATGATCAACCAGTTCAAGAGTTTGCATATGATCAGGAACCAATGGTACTGAAGGAAGAAGTAGAAGCTGCCTTGAAGGAACTGGCAAAATACAAGGATCCAGGAATTGATGGAATACCAATAGAGATGTTTCAAGAAACAGAAGCATCACTGGTAGGGCTAACAGGACAGGCCAAGAGATTTGGAAAACAGCTACCTGGCCAACTGATTGGAAGAGATCCGTATCTGTGCCTATTCCCAAGAAAGAGGATCCAACCAAATGTGGAAATTATTCAATGATATTATTAATATCACACACAAGTAAATTATGCTAAAGATCAAATATGAGTACAGCAGTATATAGGCAGGGAACTGCCAGAAAATCAAGCAGGATTCAGAAGAGGGTGTGGAACCAGGGATATCATTGCTAATGTCATTTGATATTAGCCAAAGGCATAGAATACCATAAAGATGTCTATCTATATTTTATCAACTATGCAAAGGCATTGACTGTGTGGATCACAACAAATTATTGATAACACTGCAGAGAATGGGAATACCAGAGCACTTCATTCTACTCATGAGGAATCTGTACATGGACCAGGAGACAGTTGGAAAAGAACAAGGAAACATGGCCTTGTTTAATGTCAAGAAAGTTGTGCATCAGGGCTGTATTGTTCCACTGTACCTCTTCAGTTTCTATGCTGAGCAAGTAATCTGAGAAGCTATACTCTATGAAGAAGAACCTGACATCAGAATTGGCGGAGGACTCATTAACAACCTCTGTTATGAAGATGACAAAACTGAAAGTAAAAAGGAATTAAAACATTTACTGATGAATATCAAAGAACACATCCTTAAGGGTGGATTGAGCTTCAACATCAGCAAAATAAAAGTCCTTATAACAGGGTCAGTAGGTAGCTTCATGATAAATGGAGAAAAGATTGACATAGTCCGAGATTTTTCCTTACTTGATTATACAATCAACAACCACATAAGCAGCAGTCAAGAAATGAAAAGACACTTTGCACTAGGAAAAGCTATTGCAAACAACCTCTTTGAAGTGCTGAAAAGTAAAGATGTCACATTAATGATGAAGGTGTGTCTGACTTATGCCATGATATTTTCAGTCACATCATATGGTTGTGAAAGCTACACATTGAGTAAGGGAGACAGGAAAAGAATTGATTCTTTTGGGTTATGGTTCTGGAGACAAATATTGAATATCCCAAGGACTGCAAAAGAGCCACCAGATCTGTCCTAGAAGAAGTACAACCAGTGTGCTTCTTGAAAGCTAGGATGGCTCAACAGTGTCTGATCTACTTTGGACTTGTTGTCAGGACGGACCAGTCCTGGAGAAGGACATCATGTTTGGGAGAGTGGCAGGTCAATTAAAAAAACAGAGACTCTCCACTAGATGGGTGGACATGGTGGCTACAACAGTGGGTTTAAACATTAAAAAGATCACGTGCCTGGCACAGAATTGGGGAGTGTTTCTTTTTGTTGTATATAGGGTCACTATGACTCGTACCTGACTCCAGGGCACCTAACAACAACAGAAAATGGTAAAAAAAAAAAAAAAATGCATGACTTGTGCCTTCTGTATATTTCAGCAAAATGACTTTTATCCGCTAACTTGATTTTCTGATCAGTCACTCCTAACATTTTATCTTAGATCTAGAAGCTTGTAGAGCAAACATTTTATAGACTTGTCATCTTATAAGTAGAATAGCAAGAGTCATCTAGGGGATAATCATCATCACAGTGTCAGCACCACAAACAAATACTGATTGAGTCTTGTAAAGAGCATGCCAAAAAGAGACCAGGACCAGGAAGGATGAGTGGGTAGAACCTACGACAGAGGAGAGAAAGAAGCATAGACACATGGAGAAAAGACACATAGAGAGATTGTAGGGCAGGCACTTAGGTATCTATGAATTAGTCTATATGGTAGTCTATACATTAGTCTATGTATTAGTCTATTAGTCTTTCTGTGCATTAGTATAATATCTCTTGATTTCCTTTGTTACATTATGTATATCTGAACCTAATTTTATTTATAAAGTTACAGTAGAACCTTCAGAATCTATTATATAAACTAAGTTTTTCTTTTATTATATTCAGTGAATTGTTTCAAATGATAGTTACATTTTCCTCCATATGTTTATATTTATTTATTCCTCCATTATATATTATTATGATATTATATTTTACAATATACTGTAGGCACAAAATAAAGTATATGAATGTCCGTATCACAATTTGATCATAAAATATCATTTTTTACCTGCTTAGCTACCCCACTGCCAGGGTGATGATATTTACTGTGAGTCAGTGAAGGATGGATGGTACTAACTAAAGAAAATATGGAAAGCATATTGTGCTGTAAAAAAAAGTGTGCTCCGTCGGTATGTCAGATGTGATGGGATAGCAGTCTCCCTCTGTTGTGACCATTAAGAACCCTTTTATTAGAAATCAGCTTCATTGTTGCTTGCCTTTTTCAATGTATAGCTCCTAAAAGAGAGGAACCAAACTGAACTGGTCTAAGATTCTGAAGCTAAGATTGTCAACATGGCTTCATCACAGCAAGAGCATCCAGTTCAGTGCTAATAGCATGCATATGAAGTGTCCCAGCTCCCTCGAAAGCCCATATCCCTGCTCACAGAATCAGTTATTGTACAGGTTGCAAGGCTCATCCTTTAGGATAAAATACTGAGTAATATCCAGATCAAATGACATAAGCAATATTTGTGAAACAACTTTAAGGTTGGGTGCTAACAATAAATGTAATTAACAACTCTATAAAAATAACAATGTTTCTCTTTAGCTAAACTGATAAATCAGATTACTGTATAAATTTTTCAGACTTAACCATTGCTAAACATTCATTCCAAATGATAATGTTGTTGTTGTTGTTGTTGTTGCTGTTGTTGTGTTAGATACCATTGAATTGAGTCCAATGCATAGTGGCCCCATAGAGTTTTTAATGGCTAATTACTTAGGGATTGCTTTAGGGAGTGGATTGTCATATCCTTCTTCCACCAAGTGATGAGGAGTAATAATGAAACTCATTATATTGTACACTAATTAAATTTTGGGGTCTGGGATTTAGCTGAGTTGGTAGAGCGCTGTCTCTGAGGTCCCAAGTTCAATTCCCAGAACTGCAAAATGGGAGAGCATGTGGCAACCCACTCCCAAGGCAATCCTGAAACAGTCAGCCATTGAAAACCCTATGAGGGTTGCTATGAGTCGAACCCTACTAGAAGGCACCTAACAACAACAACAACAATTAAATTTTGGGGACTGGGATTTAGCTCAGATGGTAGAGCGCTGCTCTGGAGTCTCTGAGGTCTGGGGTTCGATTCTCAGCACTGCAAAAGTGGAAGAAGAATGTGGCAATCCAGTCCTGAGGCAATCCTGAAACAATCAGCCATTGAAAACCCTATGAGGCTCACTGAGTCAGACATGATTCAACAGCACCTAACAACAATTAATTTTTTTTTAATTTTCACTAAACATTGCCAAGCATATGTAGTATTTTACAACTTTCAGAATATCCTTTAATAGCAGTACCACATTTGAATCTCATAACAAAAAATTCCTTTGTAGTAGGAGGCACATGTAATCGCAGCATATGATCTACTTATTGAGTTAAATAAACTTTACACCATTCCATCCAACTTAGTCAAGCACAAAGCCCATCCTATGATTCTTTCTTGTTCTTTGACTGACCTCAAAAAGTTTATTATTATGTTAATTGAAAAACTGTCAATAGCTGGGCACCGTGGCACATACCAATAATCACAGTGGCTTGGGAGGCAGAGTCAGGAGGACCTCAAGTTCGAGGCCAAAAGCAGCCTGCATACCTTAATGAGACCCTCTCTTAAATACAAAAAAATAAAAAATTGGGTAGGGGTGCAGCTCAGAGGTAGAACACTCGCAAAGCATAGGTGAGACCCTGGGTTCAACCCCCAGTACTGAATAAAGAAAATAGTTGTCATTATTTTTTTCATAATTTGAACTTTATCCCAAAGTAAAGGTACTGAGAAAGATAGTAACATTTGATGGAAAAAGAAATTGAAATTTTAAAAGGGTAAATTATTAATGGAAGAAAATCAAATGCTATTGAGAATTCACATGTAAATTAACCTTAAGTTCAATGAAAACTAACTTTGATCAACATATATTAATATTTTTCTTGTTTTCTTCTCTTTTAAACTTTTAAAAATACTGGCATGTAGTTGAAACATTCCCATACTTATTTTTTCCGTTCTTAATGTTTATTTGGGAGTAAAAGAGAGGGCATGTGTTTGGTTCAACCATGTTAAGTTGCCTGTATCTTTCTCTCTCCACTAGGAAAAGGAAGAGGACAAATCAGACACCTCGAGTTCTCAGCAACCTAAAAGTCCACAAGGTCTGAGCGATACAGGTTATTCTTCTGATGGAATATCAAGTTCACTTGGTGAAATTCCTAGTCTTATTCCAAGTGATGAAAAGGATTTGCTCAAAGGACTCAAAAAAGACTCATTTTCACAAGAAAGCAGCCCTTCGAGCCCCTCAGACTTAGCTAAGTTGGAAAGTACAGTTCTATCCATTCTGGAGGCTCAGGCAAGTACATTTGTGGATGAAAAGTCAGATAAGAAAACACAACCCCGTGAAGTTTCTCCTGAGCAGCCTAAGGAGGAGGAGAAAACTCAGAGTTTATCTGAAACACAGGAAATCACTAGTTTAGAAGAGGAGCTCAAAGACAGTCAAGAAGAAAAGAAAGACCCCTTAAGAAAGGATAGCCAACAAGGCCTTCCTTCAAGCATGGACCACAGAGAAAAGTCTGAGCTTGTAGACGATGTACCTACAAGAAGACAGCCCTATGATTCGGTGGAAGACAGTAGTGAAAGTGAAAACTCACCTGTCCCACAAAGAAAACGGAGAACTAGCATTGGTTCATCGAGCAGCGATGAGTATAAACAGGAGGACAGTCAAGGATCGGGGGAAGAGGAGGACTTCATTCGAAAACAAATCATAGAGATGAGTGCTGACGAAGATGCCTCGGGCTCGGAAGACGATGAGTTTATCAGGAAGCAGCTCAAGGAGATCAGTAGCATTGCTGAGAGCCAGAGGAAGGAAGAAATAAAAGGGAGAGGAAAAGGCACGGTGGGGAAACACAGACGGCTGACGCGAAAAAGTAGCACAAGCTTTGATGAGGATGCAGGGAGACGCCATTCGTGGCACGATGAGGACGATGAGACGTTCGATGAGAGTCCGGAGCTTAAATACAGAGAAACGAAAAGTCAGGAGGGTGAGGAGCTTGTGATTTCTGGAGGAGGAGGGCTACGTCGATTTAAAACCATTGAACTCAACAGCACCATAGCAGATAAATACTCAGCAGAGCCATCACAGAAAAAAACAGCTTTATATTTTGATGAAGAGCCAGAATTAGAAATGGAAAGCTTGACAGACTCACCAGAGGACAGGTCAAGGGGAGAAGGATCTTCCAGTCTCCACGCTTCCAGCTTCACTCCCGGGACATCGCCTACCTCTGTATCATCGCTGGACGAGGACAGTGACAGTAGCCCAAGTCACAAAAAAGGAGAGAGTAAACAGCAGCGCAAAGCCCGGCACAGATCCCATGGCCCTCTCTTACCTACCATCGAAGATTCTTCTGAGGAAGAAGAATTGAGAGAGGAAGAAGAATTATTGAAAGAGCAAGAGAAGCAGCGGGAGTTAGAACAGCAGCAAAGAAAGAGTTCTAGCAAGAAATCAAAGAAAGACAAAGATGAACTTCGAGCTCAGAGAAGAAGGGAAAGACCAAAGACCCCACCCAGTAATCTCTCTCCCATTGAAGATGCATCTCCAACAGAAGAATTACGACAGGCAGCAGAAATGGAGGAGCTCCATCGATCCTCTTGTTCTGAATACTCACCTAGCATAGAATCAGACCCAGAAGGTTTTGAAATAAGCCCAGAAAAAATAATAGAAGTACAAAAAGTTTACAAATTGCCCACAGCTGTGTCTTTGTACTCACCAACAGATGAGCAAGCTATTATGCAGAAAGAAGGTGGTCAAAAGGCATTAAAAAGTGCTGAGGAGATATATGAAGAAATGATGCACAAAACCCACAAATATAAAGCTTTTCCAGCTGCAAATGAACGGGATGAAGTGTTTGAAAAAGAGCCTTTATATGGTGGCATGTTAATAGAGGATTATATTTATGAATCTTTAGTAGAGGACACGTATAGTGGATCAGTAGATGGCAGTCTGCTAACAAGGCAAGAAGAAGAAAATGGATTTATGCAGCAGAAAGGAAGAGAGCAAAAAATAAGACTTCCACAGCAGATTTATGAAGATCCTATGAGAAAAATCACAGACCTCCAGAAAGAGTTTTATGAGCTAGAAAGCTTACATTCTGTTGTGCCTCGAGAAGACATTGTTTCAAGCTCTTATATCATTCCAGAAAGCCATGAGATAGTGGATCTGGGGGCTATGGTAACTTCTACCAGTGAAGAAAAAAAGTTGTTAGATGCCGATGCTGCCTATGAAGAACTCATGAAGCGGCAACAGGTGCAGTTATCACCTGGATCTAGCCCCACTCCACCCCCCATAGGAGATGATATGACAGAGTCAACCACGGACTTTGACAGGGTGCCAGATGCATCTTTGACATCAAGTGTTCTTTCGGGGGCCTCACTTACAGATTCAACCAGTAGCACGACACTGTCAATCCCAGATGTTAAAATAACCCAGCATTTTTCAACAGAAGAAATTGAGGATGAATATGTAACTGATTATACAAGAGAAATTCAGGAGATAATTGCTCATGAATCCCTGATTTTGACCTACTCTGAGCCTTCAGAAAGTGCCACATCTGTCCCACCCTCTGACACACCTTCTCTCACTTCGTCTGTTTCTTCAGTTTGTACCACAGATAGCTCCTCACCCATTAGCACTCTGGACAGCATAACCACAGTTTATACAGAGCCAATGGACATAATAACTAAACTTGAAGATTCTGAGGAAATTTCTTCATCAACTTATTTTCCAGGCAGCATTATAGACTATCCAGAAGAAATAAGTATATCTTTAGATCGGACCACCACACCAGAAGGTAGACCTAGTAGGGATCATATTGTGATTTCCCTATCTGACATGGCTCCTTCTATCACAGGGTCTATAGGTACTAAAGCTGAGGGGCCAAGTGCTGACACTGTGTCCCCTGACTTACCTATCTCTGAAAAGGATCCAACAAAAAAAGCCAAGAAAGAAACTGGGGACAGAATTATTCTGGAAGTTTTGGAAGCTTACAAAGATAAAAGGAAGGAGTCTGAGGCTGAACTAACAAAAATTAGCTTCTCTGAAACTGTGTTTGAACAACCACCTTCTTCTGTGACAGCCCCTTCAATGAAGGAGCAGCTGTCATCTACACACTTTATATCCGGGAAGGTCTCTGGTCGTGAAAAACCTCCAAGATCTCAGTTACCCCCTGGCAGCCCTTCTGTTTCCCCTCGTCCCATTAAATCTCGACCATTCTTCAGAAGTTCTTCTTTGGACATATCGGCCCAACCTCCTCCCCCTCCTCCT
>VMDO01017353.1:0-45071 GCA_007922755.1 Pedetes capensis | reverse complement strand
TAAAAACCATAGCAAAATTGGACAGGCTTCAGTAAGTCAAGTTGGTGAGAAAATTGGAGGGTTATGGGTATGTGTATTTGTAAATAATTAAGGAGAATCCTTCCTTAACCTCAAATATGTAGATTTGGGGAAACAAATGTTGAAAAAGTATACTTTTTAAAAAGGTTTATCTCACAAAAATGATTAGTCATGAGTAGTTTTTTCTGTTAACCATGTTTACTATCAATCTAGGATAGAAGTTCAGATGGCTTGATCACCACATATTCTAATTTGGTAGGTCAGTAACAGGGCCCAGTAAAAATTTTTTTCCACCAATACTGTCTCTAATAGCAAAAGAACAGACTCTCTTAGTTTCACTACTACAGTCTCAAATCATTGAACAGTACTTTTCCTGCGATAAATACTTTAAAAATAGTTAATGAATAGTGGGTGAATGAATTGCTAATGAATGAGTGAAGCACATGTTATACTGACACAAGTTGTCCTTGGAGCTCATCTTGAGAAACGCCAATAAGGAGTCTACTTTCTTTAACTTTAGAGAATGGTGAAAAATAACACACTGTCTATCTTTTCATCTCCATAGTTATTATCATCGACTCTCTGAACTCCCTGACTGTGTTGGTAGGAAAAAATGAATTTAATAAGAGTAAATAAAAACTGACATGACAAGTTGATAGCAAGCTTACTAATATGATCTAGTTGTGGTCACTGATCTCAAATATCTGTTTTGTTCCAGATAATATGCAGGAAAATGAAGAGTTAAGTTAGAGCAGAGACCTGAAAACAGCTTCAGGAGTTTGGGAGTTTGGAACCTGAGAAGACGATCTAAAGGGAATTCTAAAATTCCCTTTAGAATTTAAGATAAGAGGATATCAAAGATTTAGAGTCATATCAATCTCTTATTGAGATCTTCTTGGTTGCTAAAGACTTTAATAACACTGAAGCTAAAAAATGGACTCCTGATATAAACCATATCATGTTATTCTAGGAAACATTTTAACTGCCAAATAAAAAATCTATGCGAAATTAACAATTAATTTTGAAATATGATTTTCTATTTTTTGTAAATTTTTGGCAAAGGGCCAGAGGTTACCATGTCATGCTTAAATTTCAAAATATATTGTATAGTAAGACAGTTAAACATAAAGATAAATAAAACTTAAATGATTTGGAAGAGAAAGCTTACATTTCATTTGAGGTATCAAGGAATTTTTAGAGGCAAAAATATCTCAGTGACTTGCATGCAGCAAGGACCACACAAATATTTGTTATATTAGTGTTATAGGGATATTCTCCAATAAGTATAACACATGGTAGACATTCATCATTAAGCAATTTTTAAAGTACTTTTAAAATATATATCTGAATTGTAAATAGACCTGACATGATTTTCATGGTCAAACTTCTGCCTACTTCCTCATCTTTATTTTAAATCATAATCTTCTGAATCAATGTAGACACTTATTACTGTCTCAAAGCATAATATCAACTGTCCATAAAGTACATAAACTTTTCCTTTTATTCCTTCTGATCTACGATAATAACATTAGCTTTCTTCTGCATATATCTAGAGGCAATTTTGCCTGGAGTTCATTACAGTCCCTGGTGATTAAAGACGAGGCAAAGACAATCCTAGTTGGCATGTAACATCTGCACCTTTTAGAATTCTCAAATGTTACATGACAAAGAATCATTTGACTTTTCCTTGGTATCACGATTTTTTAAAGTGGCAAAGGACAAGGTTTATGTCTTCTACCTGCTCTTTCTCCCTGTTTCTTTGCAAATTCTCAAGATCTTGGCATTGGGAGAATTAGAAGATTGAAGATTGTAGGAATAGGACTTGGGTTGTTGTTTACATTTCCTCTCTGATTCTAACTTGCATTTGGACAATACTTGAATGTGGAAATCAGTATAGAAGTGCCCCAAAATCTAAAAAGAGAACCACCATATGAAATAGCTATACCAACCCTGGGTATACACCCAAAGAATCTTAGCCAGCATACAGCAGAGATACCTACACACCCATGTTTATTATGGCTCTAACACAATAGCATAGTTATATAATCACCATAGGTGTCCATCAGAAGAATGGATAAAGAAAATGTGATTATCATATTGCAATTCCCATTCTAGTCTTTATGCTTCTGTGGATCAAATGGTCTAAGTCTCTGTTACACTGGAACTGAAGAGACCACAGCTTGTGGAAGAGAAGGGATAAATTAATAACTCAGCCAACTGAGATGGAAAGAGAAAGCATTCTAGACACAGAATCAGAGGAGGGAAACATATTTGAATAAAGGAAATGGCAATAGAGATTTTTTAACACATGAATTGGACATGAAATGATCTATGTCACAGAAAGAAAGCGAAAAAGACAGAAAGAAAGAAAGAGAGAGAGAGAGAGAGAGAGAGAGAGAGAGAGAGAGAGAAAGAAAGTTGGTTCACACAAGGTCATGGGAATGGAGAATCTTGTATTTTGATGAAGTACCCACAAAGTCTATCCCAAGTTTAGAGTAAGTTTTTTTTCTTCCTTCTTCTCATCCTTGTTCTTCCCTGTTTTGGTAAATATTTACAGGAATTGAATGATTTGACTCATAACCACAAAACTGACCAGCATATGTCATTCTTTCAGCGATGAAAATATCACTGGCAAGGTACAATAGTCAGGCTAAGGGACAGACTTTATCAAGCAAGTATATTGCTCTGGAAGATTTATTCACCAACAAAAGATTCCCTCCAAATAATCTCTAATTGTTTTCCATATGAATAACTTTATATGTCTTAATGTCTATTATCTCGGTGGTACCCAACACATTCTACTTTAAAAGTACTCCTTTTCACTTCCTATCATAGGGCCCAATTCATTCTTTAGAGCATGCACATATAGACATAACTATAAAAGAGCAAATTATTACAATATAATGACTACAGAGCCAACTCAGAAATATGTTACTTGATAGGTAAACTGATGTACAATTTCTGTCAATAAGGATTGGATGACTTGGGGAAAGTCTTTTGACATTTGTTTTGCTGCTTTCTGATAAGCCATGCTTATGTATATATAGTTAGAGTAACAAAATAAAAGTCATTCTAGCAGCATAGCAAGTGCACAACAGGCCAAGTCTCCAGTTAGTTTATGAAAATAGAAGCATTCCTCATTGATTAAAAACTAAATAGTGTCAAGATAGATAATGACAGTTCTATGCCTTATTTTGGGAAAGACCATACAATTGTTTTTAACTCAAAACCATCATGAAATACAAGGTGAAAATATCAATATGTACCTTTTCCCTATGAGGACTTATGTCTTCCTAATGGTGTACTCTTATTCTATGTATTCAGGTTTATGCTTAAGGGATTAATATGATAATGGGTCAAAAAATTTGGCATGTAAATTTTTGCATTGCATTTTGCATTTTGGTTCCTGACACTTTTGCCTGTCTTATTTCTTTTTTCTTCCATTCTTAAGTCATAATTTCTTAGATAATACAGAATCAAACTATTTTTCTTGTGTTTCTAACTGCTTACATTTTGCATAAGTATTTGTGTATATATAAAGATATATTTGACCTTTTTGGATTTTAAGGTCAATAATAATTACTTTTCCATGAAAAACAAGACCATAATGATCTTCCTTATGTAGGAAATAGCTGCTGCTAATGAACAGGTCCTGTCATTATGGAACAATATTCTAGAAGCAACATAAACTAGAAACTTAGCACAATTTTTAAATAATCTTTTAAATGAGTATTCAAAATAATGTGATTATTAAAATAATTAGATAAAGAAGAAATTGATAAATATTAAAAGACAGAGATATGTGGGTGGTTCCAAATTAGCAAGGTTTAGTAACTGGGTCAGTATGATAAGAAATAATAAGAAAAGAATGTAATTATTAAGTTTTGTTTCTGCTTTTTTAGGAATAACAGTAACATTAAGAACAAAAAGATGAAATTAAAGTAAAGGAATGATCTGATAATGAGAAAATGTTTGTTTAGAACACGTGACTTGTGAGAAATTTCTAAGGAATACATACTAAACAGTAAATTCAACCCAGACCTGTCTTCTTAGTTCAATCCAAGTGCCTGTTTGATATTTCTTCTTAGGTATTGCAGAGTTAAAAATAAGTCAATATGAGCAAATCTTTACTTATGTTCTCCTCCTGCTTTTCTTCTATTATTTCCCAGTTCAAGAATATTAAAAACAATGTTGCCAGATTCAGCCAATAAGTTTGATTTTCAAGTAAACAACAAACAATTTTTAATATACATATGTTCCAAATATTGCATTGGACATACTTACACTAAGAATTTTTTTTTATTTTACCTGAAATTTAAATGTATCTGACATTTTTTACTTTATCTTATAGTGCTATTTGGAAGGCAAAATTTCTCCACAAAAGTTTCTTTCTTTAACTGCCCTTTCCACATCAATGCCATCTATCACAAACTCCTAATGGTTTCATCCTCTAAATATCTTTTGAATCATCCATCAAGTTCTCCCTTTGATACCAGCTAAGCCACCACGATCCTTCACTTAGACCACCTCAGTGATTTCTTCACTGTTCTCTGCTTCTTTGGTCTCCTTCAAGTCTTTTTTTCCAGTCCGCACCTAGTGGTGTATTTTTAAAATGAATAGCTCTTTGTTACACCACACTACTTCTTAGACAATTCGTTAAGGTCTTTGAAGAGAAAACAGAAAGGAGAATAATTGGAATAGGAAGCAAAAGCTTCTAGCAAGGGTTGGTCAGGATTTCACAATACTGCAGAGAAGTAAAAGAAGAAAAAGAATGGGTATTATATATCATGTATCAAGTAAGTGGTTATTGGTGATCTTGGATAGAAAAAATTTTAATGCTAGGATAAAAGCTAACTGCAAAGTAGTAAGAAGTAGATCATGGCAATACAGGCAATGAGAGGGGGTTCCTATTTTGAAGGCCATGTCTCTGAAACTCTGTGTGTTGCAATACAGATTTTATTTCAAATTCAAAAGCAAAACAAATAGCTGATCTATATATAATCCCTAGACACGATTCTCTATAACAAGATTAGGTCTATAAAAGGAAATATTTCTAATTAAAAGAGTTCCAGACACAAGGAAAAAGAAAAATTTGAACAGCTATTTAGTAAATCCTGCATGTGCTGATTTGTGCTCAGGTATTTTTCTGGAGAAAAGCAATATGTGTCAGCTATTGACATATAACAAAAGGCACAAACCCACTCATTTTCCACCCTAATACGCCTCCTTTACTAAAATAGTGTTCTTCAACTATTATGCAATTATAGCAAAAGGTATTGCACAAAATTCATTCATAAAATGGATCCAAATTTTTGTAAATAGAAAGATTGAGATGAATGTTTTTAATCACTTTAAGAACATACTCAATAAATGAAAAATATGTGCAAAACCCTCCTCTTGTATTTGACTGGGAGTATATATGTTTTCATACTTCAAAATGTTACTAGTGGTCCCACTGTGTAGAGTCCTTACTACAAATTTCTGGGCTCCTTGGATTAAAATTGCATTTAGGAAGTCACACACGATATAGAAAAGAGAAAGCTTCATTGAGAAGAGTAGGAAAATAACTGGGGTCAGTAAAAAGGAGGAAGAGTGAAAGTAAGAGACAAAGATAGAAAGAACAGAGCCTCTGAATACACGGAGGGGATCTCTTGAGAAAGAGCTGGGAAACCCACCTGAGTGGGCTGGCTAGAAGAATATGTAGCATCTGGGGCTGCCCTGGCAACCCCAGATAAGATGCCACAGGGACTCTGACTGAAGATACTCTCAATTGAGCCTTTCAAGCTTAGTTATCCTTTGCTTGTTGGTTAGATCTGCTAGGTCTCAGATTGTGGACATTTTGATCAATTCCCTGACCAATTCCCTCATATATACATATGAGACAGTCAGTGGAGGGCCAATAGAAAATAGACTGTTACGTTAGGTGGAAAGCTAGCCTGAAGGGTTTTTCTTCTGGGTGTGGCCTACTCCCAAAAACCACCCGGGGTTCCCTAGGTCCTTATCTTCCTAGTTCCCCTCTCAAGCTAAATATGGGCATCACTCATGCCATGTGATTATATCCTGTTACAATTTTTAAACAGCCATGCTGCTTGATTATGTTTTTCCATCTATTTACATGAACAATTATTTTCCTTTTGCTCTTCCATTTAATGCAATATATAACATCTTACTAAACAGAATAAAACTGGAGAAAAATAGAAACAAAAAAGTGATCATATGTCAGATGTGGTGCTCTTTTCAGACATATTTCTTTTTCCCACTTCTTATTATAATTTCTTTGAGGCAGATGTTTTGTGGAATTTAATAGTTTTCAACTCCTACTTAAAGCTGATACTGAAATAAGAGAGAGAACACTGTACAAAGACAGCCCTGCTCCTCTTCTACTACAGGAACCCACCCTTCACTAAAACCTCACACAGCTTTAAAAGCCAAGAATGGAAAGGCTGTGAATACTATTGAAAAAATGTTCATTTTGTAATAGTTTCTCATACCTTCCAGAAATTTAACAAGCAGTGAAAATTCAGCACTCCACAATATTTTATCTCTTACATATTGTTATGTGAATGAAGAATTATTGCAGAGAAAAGCATCTTTACTTTTACTGCTATTGCCATATGCTTTCCATGAGCAAATATATCTTTCATTATCCTACTGTAAATTGGTGTTTTAAGATATGCTTTTTAAAACACTGCATTACGCTTTGAAAGAACATAATAACCATATTAAACAACTTTATTTTTCCCAGAAAAGATGCATTTTGTGTTATCTACTGTAATCATTTCGTATTTAACATGACTTGAACAGACACTCTCCTTCAGATGAACTTTTTGGTGACAAACTTTGAAATTGACAGATTAAAGCTGATTTGGGGTTGTCAAAATACTGTAAAACTCTCTGCACAAAATATGCATAAAACTTTACAGATGGTGGACCGCAGGCTTACATGGCAGCTATGTAGAATATCCACTGCCAGTTAAATTAATAATATCACAATCTATCTTCCATAGGAGGGTATAAATGGCTTTCAGCATATCAATAATAAGTTTACAACAAAGCCCCTTCCATACTTAAGATTTCCATTGATTTTGTGTTTTGTGCAAAATAGTACACTTATAACCCAGCAACTTGTTGTAGGATATTTTTAACTAAACCAACATCACAGACTTGAGGACAGTCTATTAAAAATAGAAGACCTAGTAAATTATCAAGTTATCTGCTAATTATTCCACATTATAATAGTGATTCCAAATTTATAACTTTCATTTTACATGGGTTAACATTGACAGTTGAACATGGAAGAAGAATCAGACATGTATGTGAACCCATGTTACAATATTCCTGAAATATGTACTATTAAAGTGTGGACAGTTCAACAATTTAGAAAGTATCATACAATGAATATTAAATTAACTGAACAGCCTGGCCTCGCAGCCCACATCTGTAACCCCAGGTATTGGGAAGGCTAAGTTAGGAGGATGGAAAGTTCAAGGCCAGAGGTAGCCTATGTAAATTAGCGAGATCCTGACTCAAAAAAAAAAAAAATGTAAATGGGCTAAGTGTGCAGCCTAGTGGTAAAGCATTTGTAAAGTAGGTGAGAGGTCCTGGATTCTACCTCCAAATACCTATAAGGAATTAACTCATGGTTGAACTTAATAAAGTCTATTGATTTCATGATTACCATCAACATCACCCTTTTTGTTCATTATCATACCTTAAATTTGTGTAGAGCTTTACAATCTGAAAGTACTTTTACCTATAATCTCTTTCCAATTTAGGTTTCTATTATGTGGATTTCAAATATATGCAAAGTAATCTCTAAATATATTTTGTATTTACTAAAATATCAGTTTTATTCCCTTCTATTGAAGATCATTTTGGAATAGAAAATTAGGTATTAGGAAACTCAAAAGGAAGATAAAAGTGTTTGTGTAGAAATAGAGGTTATTACAATAGAATATTTGAAAAGATAAAGAAAAATAAAAGAAGATTCAAACCAGAAAAACACCTTCATATTGGAAAATGGAGGAACAGAAGAAGACCTGATGGCAAGTGATTCAACAGGAAATCATGTGGGCAAGATTGCTAAAAATAGGTAACTCAGGTTACTGGAGATGCAGTTTGTGAAATACCTTTCTCAGTGATAATGAGAAAGTCATACAAATTGATATGACTGTTTCTATAGCTTCAGCGTCTAACATATTCTCTCTTATAACCCTCTTTCAGCAATGAGTTATGAAGCAAGAAATTGAAGTCATAAAAACACAGAATAAGTTTTTGGAAGAAGGAAAAGATGGAGTAGAGCTTTTAAAAAACTTTACTGGGCTTATTACGTAAAAAATGAAAACTTAATATATAAACATCTCTTTTACATTGCAGAGTGGAAAGAATGAAAAAGTTTACAAAGAATACAAGAAGATACATGAAAATGGTACCCACTATTGTTGTTGTTAGGTGCTATAGAGTCCAGTCCGACTCATAGCGACCCTATGTACAGTAGATCAAAACATGTGCCAATTTTGTGCCAGGCAAACAATCTTATTTATGTTTAAGCCCATTGTTGCAGACACTGTGTCAATCCATGTGGTGGAGGGTTTTCCTCTTTTGCGTTGACCTGCCACTCTCCCAAACATGATGTCCCTCTCCAGGGATTGATCTCTCCTGCCTACACGTCCGAAATATGTAAGATGCAGTTTGGCCATTCTTGCTTCCAAGGAGCACTCTGGTTGCACATCTTCTAGGACACATTTGTTGGTTCATTGGCAGTACATGGTATACTCAATAGACGTCTCCAGCACCACAATTCAAAAGCATCAATTATTTTTCTGTCTCTCTTGTTTAATGTCCAGCTTTCAAAACCATATGATGCCACTGAAAATACCATGGCATGAGTCAGACGCACCTTCGTCTTCAATGTGACATCTTTGCTTTTCAATACTCTAAAGAGATCTTTTGCCACAGCTTTTCCTAGAGCAGTGCGTCTTTGGATTTCTTGACTGCTGCTTCCACGGGTGTCGATTATAGAGCCAAGCAAAGCAAAACCTTGGACAACCTCAATCTTTTCTCCATTTATTGTGAAGTTGAGTGCTGACCCTGTCGTAAGGATTTTTGTTTTGTTGATGTTTAGTCGTAACCCATATTGAAGGCTATGATCTTTGATCTTCATGAGTAAATGTTTTAAATCCTCTTCACTTTCAGCAAGCAGAGAGATGTGTCATCTGCATAACGCAGGTTATTGATGAGTCTTCCTCCAATCTTGATGCCGCATTCTTCCTCATAAAGTCCAGCTTCTCGGATTATTTGCTCAGTGTATAAACTGAAGAGATAGGGTGAAAGTATACAGTCCTGACACACACCTTTCTCAACTTTAAACCACTCAGTGTTTCCTTGTTCTATTCGAACAACTGCCTTCTGGTTCATGTACAGATTTCTCATGAGCACAATTAGGTGTTCTGGTATTTGCATTTTCTGAAGTGTTATCCATTATTTGTTATGATCCAATCAAATGCCTTGGCATAGTCAATAAAACAGACAGACATCTTTCTGATATTCTCTGCTATCGGCTAATATCCACCTGACATCAGCAATGATATCCCTGGTTACCCACCCTGTTCTCAATCCTGCTTGATTTTCCAGTAATTCCCTGTCTATATACTGCTGCCATCGCATCTGAATGATCTTTAGTAGAATTTGGCTGGTGTGTGATATTAATGATATTGTAGGATAGTTTGCATATTCAGTTGGATCCCCTTTTTTGGGAATAGGCACAAATATGGATCTCTTCCATACTTGGCCAACAAGGAAGTTGGCCAAATAGCTGTTTTCCCAATCTGTTGACACATACATGTTATCACCTCCAGTGCTGCATCTGTTTGTTGAAACATCTCTATTGGTATCCCATCAATTCCTGGAGCCTTGTGTTTCACCAGTTCTTTCAAGGCAGCTTCCACTTCGTCCTTTAACACCATTGGTTCCTCTTCATATGCAACCTCTTGGAATGGTTGGTCATCTACCAATTCTTTCTTGTAAAATGACTGTGTATTCTTCCCATCTTCTTTTGATGTTTCCTGCATCATTTAATATTTTCCCTGTAGAATCTTTCACTACTGCCACTAGAGGCTTGAATTTTTTCTTCACATCCTTAAGCTTGAGAAACATAGAGGTTGTTCTTCCCTTTTGGTTTTCTGCCTCCAGTTCCTTGCACATGTCATTATAATATTTGTTTTTGTCTTCTCGAGCTGCCTTCTGAAATATTCTGTTTCGTTCCTTAACTTCCTCATGTCTTCCTTTTACTTTAGCTGCTGGACATTCAAGGGCAAGGTCCAGTGTCTCTTTTGACATGGAATTTGATCTTTTCTGTTTTTCTTGTCTTTTTAAGAACTTTCTGCTTCCTTCTTGAATGATATCTTTTATGCCATGCCTCAACTCTTCTGGTCTCCTATCTTTTGTGTCTAATGCATTAAACCTATTTTTGAGGTGGTCTCTGAACTCAGGTGGGATATACTCAAGGTCATACCACGGCTCTTGTATACTTGTTCTAATTTTCTTCAGCTTCAGTTTGAACTTGCATATGAGAAGTTGATGGTCTGATCCACAGTCAGCACCTGGTCTTGTTTGGACATTTTGTATAGCGCTTTTCCATCATCTCTTTCCACATATGTAGTCAATTTGATTCCTGTATGTTCCATCTGGTGAAGTCCATGTGTATAGTCTCCATTTATGATGTTGAAAAAATGTATTTGTAATGAAAAGGTCATTGGTCTGACAAAATTCTATCATGCAATCTCCATCTTTGTTTCTGTCACCAAGACCATATTTTCCAACTACTGAGCCTTCTTGTTTGTTTCCAACCTTTGCATTCCAGTCACCAGTGATTATCACTATGTCTTGATTGCATGTTTGTTCTATTTCAGATTGCAGAAGCTGATAGAAGTCTTCCCTTTCTTCATTTGTGGCCTTAGTGGTGGGTGCATAAATTTGAATCATAGTCATATTAACTGGCCTTCCTTGTTGGCATATAGATATTATTCTATCACTGACAACATTGTATTTCATGACATGTCTTTTTTGACATGTCTCTTGAAATGTCTTTTTTGATGATGAATGCAACCCCATTTCTCTTTAGTTTATCATTCCCAGCATAGTAGACCATATGAACATCTGACTCAAAATGGCCTGTGCTGGCCCATTTTCTCTCACTGATGCCTAGAATGTCAATGTTTATGTGCTCCATTTCTCTTTTAACAATTTTTAACTTGCCTAGATTCATACTACGTACATTCCATGTTCTAATTATTAATGGATGTTTACAGTTGTTTATCCTCATTTTGAGTCCTGCCACATCAGCAAGTTGAGCACCCTGGGGCTTTACTCCATTTCTGTCATCATGGTAGACTCTACTTGGAGGAGGCAACTCTTCCCCAGTAGTCTTTTGAGTGCCTTCCAACCTGGGGGCCTCATTTTCCGGCACTATATCTGACAGTGTTTCTTTGCTATCCATAGGGTTTCGGGAGTGATTCGCCACGTCCTACTCCCTAGTCTGTCTTAGTCTGGAAGCTCAGCTGATAACCTGTCCACCATAGGTAACCTTGCTCATGTCCAAGGTTACAGTGGCAGAGCTCTTAGCCTCATCACAACACACAAACCCCCACAGTACAGCAAACTAACAGACGTGTCGGGGGTACCCACTATTACTACTTCTCAAATATGTAAGCTCTCATTGATAATTTTATATTGAATCCTTAAATCTGATGTGCTGATTTTTGCCTCTGTAAAAATATTGCTTATAACTTCAATCTTAGTACAGAAACTCATTTTTTCAATTATTAATTTAAAACTAGTAAGATTTTGTAAAAATTTACTGCCATCTTTCAGTATAAAATTTAATTTGTCATATTTTTCTCTGTGATTTTCAAATTGTAAATACAAAAGAGACACAGTAAAAATAAGAATTTAGCCAGGCGCTTTGGTGCATGCCTGTAATCCCAGCGGCATGGAGGCAGAGGCTGGAGGATTGCAAGTTTGAGACCAGAGACAGTTTGCATAATTTAGAGAGACCCTGTCTCAAAAAGCACAAAACAAAACAAAACAAAACAAAAGGGCTGGGGGCACAGCTCAGTGGTCTAGCACTTGCAAAGCATGGGGGCAGGAGGCCCTGTGTTCGACCCCCAGCACTGCAAAAATAAACAAATAAATAAATAAACAAAATAAGAATTTAAATTAGAAACCATACAAATAGGTACAAATTCTCAAACTGCAAACATTGGTGGTGAGACATATTCTTACATGAGTGGCACCAGATGAATGAGACCTCAAGATATTCACACCCATCTATTGTCTCTTCTCACAAAGATGTTACATTTATTCATGTGACTTTCTTAGGACAATTGAACATTAGAAAGCATGGAGCAAGGAGAAATTTATTCAAACTTTTGCAACTTGAAGATTTGCTTCTTAGAAAATTTGTTCCTGGAACTCAGAAACCTTTGAGTTAAGCTAAGCTGAACCCATGAACCCAAGGAATGGCTACATGGAGGAGAAACTAGAAATAAAGTCAAGATTCACAGCCAGTGACCCAAATACATTTTCCCATTTAAGCTGTCACAGCCATGTCTCAGTCTTTCATCTGATCCCAGTTGAAGATTCTGGCATTATGGAACACAATTTTGAGCAAATAAAATACTGCTTATAAAGTATCTTAGTTTGGGGTTCTTTTCTTAGGCAATCATTGAGACTTTTAACAATGCTTGGTAAATTTTGATATGTAGATTATATTATAGCAAAATATCAGTAATTGTAGAGGCGAAATATTGAAAAAAAATCACAAAATGGCCTCTGGTTACAAACCTCATTGTTCAGTTTTAATTGCACTTACCAAAGCATACTTTCAATTTATTTAAAAATGATAAAAATATTCCTTGGTTATTTCATTTAGCATAAGTTCTATGCATGCTTTATTTTTTTTAATTTACAGTAATAATATATTTTACTTGCATCTCCTAATTCTTAATAAGAGTATCCTAATGGAATCTAGGCATGGTGGCTCATTCCTACAATCCCAGCTGTCAGGAGGCTGAGGCAGGATGATTGTGAACTTGAGGTCAGCCTTCACTAAATAGGAGTTCCACATCACCTGGAGCTACATAGCAAAACCCTGTCTGGAAAAGAAATAATAATCAGAAATGAAACAGAAAATTTACACACGTTAAATTTTAGTGTGAAGAATTTTTGAAAACATGAAATATATTTAAAAATACTCTGATTAAATCTTTGTTGTTGTTCTTGTTAGGTGCCGTGGAGTGTGGCTTCACTTATAGTGGACCCTATGTACAATAGGTTGTTCTATGTAGAATAGAACAACCTACTCCCTGACATTGGGCCATGCCTGGCACTGTGTTAGTTCTTCTCTACTATTCATAGGTTTTTTTGATGGCTGATTATTTTCCAGGATTATTTTGGGAGTGGGCTGCCAGGTTCTTCTCCCATATTAAATCTTTAGACATAAAAGTTTTGTTTGCTATTTGTAGAGCAAACATATTTGTTGAACTTCCTTAATAGTTAATAATTAAATCTGGTGGGCTGTCTTGTCAAAAAAAATACTAACATGGCCGGGCGTGGTGGCGCACACCTGTAATCCCAGCGGCTCAGGAGGCGGAGGCGGGAGGATCGCAAATTCGAGACCAGAGGCAGTCTGCGTAAATTATCGAGACCCTGTCTCAAAAAGTAAAAAAATGGGCTGAGGTGCAGCTCAGTGGTCCAGCACTTGCAGAGCATACAGGCGCGAGGCCCTGGGTTCAACCCCCGCCCCCCCCAAAAAAATACTAACATATATGATTCAAGTGCAAGTATTCCTGAATCATGATCTAATAAAAGAATTCAGTGTATTTGTTCACATGTCTATTATAAAATAAATTGTAAAATTAGTGTTAACTTCTCTACAAGGGGAGAAACTTGATAATAAATTATTATAATGCAGAAGGTATATTCTGATATGTGTATACAAATTTAAGCCATAGATTATTGTATCTATATTTGCATATTTCTTTGACACAGAGAGGAAAGAAATGATAGGACACATTTTTTAAGCTAGGAAAATATCCCGTGAAGGTCTAAAACTAATAGAAAATTTGTAAGATTTGTTGTTACTTCATAATTTCCTGAACATTTGAAAATGTTACAGAATTTGTTTGTGGATATAAGAATATATTTTCATACCCCTCCTTTCTTGCCCCTCAAACAACTTGAGAATTTGTCATCCTTATTTCTCATTTGCTTACATTTGTTTTATGTTATTTATAATGCTTTGGAGAAAGCTGTGACTTCTGACAGTTGAAAATGAATTGAGAAAAAAAGAGAGAGAGGGAGAGAGAGAGAAACTGCTGAATTTAGAAATAAAAATTTAATCCAACATAAACAGAAGTAACATTCAAATTCACAAAATTTCACAGTAAGATTTCACACATTGAAGGTGCTACCTATCAATGAACATATATATTCAACAGGACGTGTCTCATTTCAGGTAAAGGGAGTATATAATTAGTAATTTCCTTATCTGATAGTAAAAGTAATTAATAAGTATGTAGATTTTTTTAAGTTTATAGATCTTCTATCTTACAGTATAAGAGAGATTTTGGACACTACTCACAATTTATAACAGTTAATTATGCTAGAAATGAGGATTCAGTTATACTATGCATAAATCATTAATTGATACTATGCAGACATCACATTGATATGAGGAAAATATAGTAGGTGGCTATGAATCAATGCAATCACTTTCCTTTCAACATCACTACCCACCATCCTCACAGAGTCAGTGATGGACAATCCACAATCATCATTAAAATTGAATAACTGAAAAGGTGAATTCAGCCAAGCAAATTTACATGATTTGCACCAAATTTTATATTTTATCCTTAAAAATCTGTTCCCACTTGGTTGGTTTAATCTTTCACATGATGATATAGTACATGTAAATACCTACCTATTACATTAGTGCTCACAATACTAAAGTTCTGAATTATCAAGTGAATAAATTCAACTGGAAGTAATATTTTTCTACTATTCATCAGTACCTGATCTTGGTATGTTAGAGGAATACTCACAGCAAACGGTTATGAAAGATTTGAAGCTGCCAGGCGCGGTAGCACACACCTATAATCCCAGTGGCTCAGGAGGCAGAGGTGGGAGGATTGCAAGTTTGAGACCAGAGGCAGTCTGCATAACTTAGTGAGACCCTGTCTCAAAAACAAGTTAAAAAAAAAAAAAAAAAAAAAAAGGACTAGTGGTGCAGCTCAGTGGTCCAGCACTTGCAAAGCATGCAAGTGAGAGGCCCTGGGTTCAACTCCCAGTACCGCAAAAATAAATAGATAAATAAATAAAAGATTTGAAGCTAATAAAATTGCCTGGCATTTTTCCTGTTTTTCAAATTAAAAAAAAAAAAAAAAACAATTTGGTGACCTACAAGCTTCTTACATAATGAGTTCTATTTCACTGAGACATTATTGTAAATTGGAGCACTTCCTAAAATGAAGATTCATTTGTTACAGTTTTCTTACGTGACCTTATGCAAAATCAAATGCATTTACAAATATAAAGTATGAACATAAATAATTGTAAACACATATACACATATGTAAATGCACAAAGTGTCTTAAATTTGGATGCGTCTAGGATAATTTTTAGGCTGGGATTTAGCTCAGTTGGTAGAGCGCTGCGCTGCAGTCTCTGAGGTCCCGAATTCAATTCCCATCACCGCAAAAATGGGAGAAGGGCCTGGCAGTCCACTCCCAAGGCAATCCCGATACATTCGCCATTGAAAACTCTATGAGGGTCGCTATGAGCCGGATACCCACTCGATGGCACCTAACAACAACAACAACAAAGGATAATTTTTGACAATAAGAGTAATCTCTTATTGCTTGCCTACTAAGTACAGTGAAAGAGTGCTTAGAAAAATAAAAAGGAGGAAGGACCAGAGAAAGATAGTCCAGAAAGAAAACAGGAAGGTCGAGTAGTTATATGTTAGTTTAGAACTGGGGGCAGGAGAGTATGCCAGGAAAGGTAAGGAGGTACTAGAGAGTAGTGAAGCACTGCCTCCTGGGCAATAGGAAGAGAAACAGATGTAAAAATTTAAAGGGCTCTAGGAACTTACTCAGATGCCAAAGGGAATCTGTGGAAGAATTTATCGGATTCTCTGCATGAGAAATTTAAAGTTCAAATACAGCATCTCTGGGCTTATTGACTGATGTGCATAGGAGATGCCTTTTACATGTTCTTTATAGAGAAACACATGTATCACATATTCAAGAACAAACATAAACACATATGCTCTCACATAGAACAGAATGATAAATTTATGAAGGATTCTGATACAGAATTCTTTTAATTTGAACTCATTACATAAAATATCAATTTTTACAGGAGAATTTGTGGTAAATGACTCATGAATACTATTAAAAACATAAAATATTATTTTATTTATCAGAATATTCTATGTATTTAACAGCAACAAGAACCACTTACCTCAAGCATAGGATAACCTACTATATGATGTTTATTGTTAGGTGCCCTCCTAGTGACCCTATGTACAACAGAATAAAACATGACCCTATACTGTTCCATGCATAGGAGCTTTTTATGTTTGAGCCCATTGTTGCAGACACTGTGTTTCTTCTCATTTTTAGTCATGCTACATCAGCAAAAGGAGGCCCTAGTGGCTTTACTCCATTCTCATCATTAAGGTCAACTCTCTTTTGAGGAGGTAACTCTTTCTCCAGTCATTTCTTGAATGCCTTCCAGCCTGGGTGGCTCAGTTTCTGGCACTATATTTGGCAGTGCTTCTCTGCTATTCATAGGATTTTTAATGGCTAATTGTTGCAGGAGTGGACTGCCAGGTCCTTCTCCCTAGTCTGTCTTAGTCTTGAAGCTCAGCTGAAACCTTTCCATATAGGTGGCCCTGCTAGTGTCTGAAATACCAGTGGCATAGCTTTCAGATTTCATTCAGTCCTATTGCTACAGAGGAGAGAGACTAGAACTCAGTCTGAGCTCAACTCCACTAAAACAAAGAACTGAAAAGCTTTTAAGACTCATCTGGATCATGCGACAAAAACATTTTATTTCATTTTTAAGTGATAGTTTGGCAAGCATAGCCTTTATTTTTTCACTTTTTATTTGATATTGACTCCATAATTATTAATTGAATATATAATTTTTTAAAATTATAAGTGAAAACACAGTCATATCAGGAAGCATATCTACAGTTTCTGGGCATATTTATATTTCCTATGAATCCACTGTACTGAGAGGGTTTTAACATTATAATCATTTTCTAATCAGGTTGTGCTAAGTAAAACAAAAATCAAGCCGATAAACCCTGGTTCCTAAATGTTAGGAAAAATGTAATTTTTTATTGCTGCATCCGCTTCTTAAAATTCTTATCAATGCATTTGGAAAAATAATTCAATTTTGAGTATATTATCATAAAATAAGCTTACAGTAAAACCTTTTAATAAACATAATGTAAACAAAGTCAAACAGAATTCTTTTTTTTCCGATATAAAGTTTCTGTATAGGTACAATATAATTATTATATTATAAGAACAAGAATTACTTCATAAAATAATTTTTAAACACAAAACTACACTAAAAGCAAATTGAAACCTTGTGATTATACACATTACTGTCAATTATAAAATACACTATGATAAATGTTAGCCACATCCAAGTTCCTTAGTTGGCTTTGTTGTTTTTCTTGCTACTGATGTTTGAGAAGCAAAGAGAGGAGGTCAGCTAAAAAAAACACCTGAGATATCAGAGTGGAGTACAGGATGGTCCGGGAGCTTCTCAACCTACCCAGGACTTTTTGTTACCAGCCATTCCCATACACCTTTTCAAAAAGAACATTTTTATCTTGGATCCCCAGGAAACTCATTGCATACATATAAGGAGAGATGTTACAAGGTTGTTTTAGATATATTTATTTTATAGAGATACGGCAGAGTGGAGATTAAGAAACAATACCTGGCACAAAGTAGGTCTTCAATAATCTCTTGTAGAACAAATGAATGGCCTCATTTGACAAACTTTGAAGATAATTAATATAAGTAAAAATTACAAGTTTTTTCTATTCAAGTCAATGAAGTATTTTGAAGAGAGTAAGTGCCTGTCATTGTTACATATCATACAAAATTTTTGAAATAATCAGAGAAAACTTAACTTCAAGAGACTAAGTCAGGCTTCTGTCTACAATTTGAGAAAACTAAATTATCCATCCCTACCATGAGTAATAAGATGAATCCTCCTGTTTTAGGAAATAAAGTTGGGAGTCCATTTGAAACTACTGATACCACCTATTTGAAATGATTCATAGTACTTTTCAGCTGATATTACAGTCTATTTTTATAAGTTTGCTTAGAAATTAGTAAAATACTACACAGTGAAATAATGTTGAGTTATTTTTTTGTCAGGCAGTGGAGTCAAAGTCACATTAACAAAAGGAATGTGCCTTCGTCATAAGATCAGACCATATTGACTACTATGAAAAGTGTTCTTGCTTTGAAATAATGCTTTCCAAGATTTAATGGGGCTGCTCAAGACTGTTCTCTCTATATCTTATCCCATCAATAATATGGCTCCATAAAAAGAGAAAAGAACTATCCTGTGACTGAAGCCCAGGACAGGGAAAACATGAGAAACACAGGTGTATTCCAGATGCAAAGAGGTGCTGGTAAACCAACTATTAGAGGTTTAAGGGAGTTTTAAAGGAGGAGCATCTGTGTGTGGAAATGTGGGTGGGTGGGTGGATGGGGCTGATCAAAGAAGCACTGATGACGAACTGGAAAGGACATGTAACATGTGGGAGACCTAAAACTGTCAGCTTTTCTCTCCTTTTTGGTGCAAGACAATTCATGAGGCAACTCTTTACCTACACTTTGTTATTCTGCCACATATGCCTACCAAGATTCAGTATGAGTTCAGTTAGAAGAAAAAGCTAGTTGAGAAACAGTACAAATTTCCTGGCCACTTTGAGTAGCATCCCTTCCCTAACATGCATCCCAGGGAAAGTTTCATAGTGAGTGGATACAGGACAGCCTCTGCATCTGCCACAGTTAGCTTCTAGAAAGCCCAAAAATAAAAGAAATTCTGTGCTAAAAATGGTGAGAGGTAAAGGAGGAGTTGGCAATAAATCACAATCAGATGGTGTTCCTGGTAATAGGTGTCTGACCTAGGCTTGGCAACACTTTACTCTTTCATTTTCCTCTCTTCCCCTACTGTTCTTACATAGCAGTCTTTCCCTTCCCCTCATCTAGTAACATAATCCCTCTTCTCTGCTAGCTGTTCATGATTTAGATGGAAGACAAAAAATGAATGTTCCACAGTTCTAGCTTTCCTAGGGGTGGTCTATATTCCCCAACGAGCTTGTTAACACAAAAGGACTGAGTTACCAGCTGGAAGAAAATATAAGCAAGAAATATATGCTCTTCTTTCTCCTATTCTCTTTCTTTTTCCCTGTCACTTGTCTCTTATCTTATCAAAGGTAATCCAGCTGGGAATTAACATGCTTCTTGGCAGTTCCTCACTACAAACAGCTTACCAACCCTTCTGCATGTAACCAAATATCTCAGAAAAAAGACTAAGAAATTTCTGCTTGTGAATTATATAGATGGTGAGAATTTCTAACATAGTTATTCAGTCATGTAATATAGAAGGTACCATGAAAACATTTTTGAATGCATACGTAAATGTTTATTTGAATTAAGTATAAATACAAATAAAATATCAGGAAATAAAAAGAGGTCTTTTTAATAGCTCTAAGGGACACAAGACCAGTATAGATATTATGAAACTCCTTCTTGCAATATGTCAACAGTGATAGTATATATGAAAGCCTTTTGGAAATCACAAAACATTATTACTGGCTTTACCATTATCTCTTTCGCTTTCACCATAGCTGCAAATTTATTCTTTATTTGACTTTGTTTTTATGAATAGTTCTTCTTTCCTCAACTATCCATTCCACATCACCTCCTCTTAATTATCTAACCCCAAGGATGCCTGAAATACCAAGACACAGCTGCACATTTGAACTAGTTGAGACACCAAACATTATTTTTAGAAACAAATTAGACTTATTTTACTCTCTTATCAATGATTATATATTTTATATCTTTCCCATATAGAAATATTTTTATTATTATTATAAGCTCCCGACAGTGCTTTTTTATTCTCTTTTCAACGACCTGTTCTGCAGCTTGCTTGGTGTTCCTTGCTGGTATGCCAGAGTTAAGCACTGGCATGTATCATGGGAGACTAGTGGATGCATTGAAGTCCTCTTCATCCTTGGTGATGATTCTGGCTTTCTCCTTCTTGTAGACATCCTCTATGGCCATTACTGGTCCTGTCAGCTAAATAGCAAATTTGAGTTCTCCAGCAAAGTTGTATCCTATCTTAAGGGGCTGAGGGCTTCCTAGGGAGGTGGATGTACTTGAAGAGATACCACTGTTTGGCCTCTGTGAGTCCACATAGATGCCAATGATGTGTACCCTTTTCATGTGAGTGCCAAACACTTATAAGTCTACCAAGCTGAAGATCCTGCCAGTGCACATTTTGATGTGCTACCTTACTGTGGGGCATCTTACTATGGGCAACCTCAGTCAAACCATCACAACATAAGACCTAACCATAAAGACAAATCCCTCAGGAACAGGCATAAGTGTTGAGCCCATAGGTCCCTGTATAAATCTTTATAGTACTTTATCATGAAGATTATGGAACAGTTTTAAATTATAAAGATAAATTATAAAGCATTCTGGCATTTGCAACCCAAGGGCAGCTTGCTGTTATGGATTCTGGAAATATCCTTACAAAAAAATGGATGCACTTTGTTAGAGAACATGTTAATAAATTACACAGAATTCACAAATGACAAACAGGTATAGTGATGTGAGTGCAGATTTGTTCGAATACAGCACAACATATGAGGACATAGATTAATAGTTCTAAAATATTTACGGACAACTTTCTATAGACACGGTATTTTAAGGATATCCTTTAGTTTTTATAAATAGACAGCATGCACCTGTCATAATAAAAAAAACACTTTGAGTGCTTATTATTTTCCTTGAGCTTTACTTGCCTTAAAGAGTTGAATCCTTACAACCATCGTAGGGGCTCAGTGCTGCTCTTCTTCTGGCTTTGAATATATGATAACAAGGATTTTGAGAGGTTGACTTAAGTTTTCCAATTTCTTACAGTGAGCAAGTGGAGATGACAGTTTTCTAACCAGGCTATGTGTGTCCAGAGCCCAGGATTTAAGAACTACAATATTTTCCCTTTCATATCTCATACACAATAAACTGTAAGGTCAGAGGAAAATGACTACATAAAGCTAAAAGGTTTTGCTAGGTATTGTCTACCTACCTTACCCTAAGCAATGAAATGGAATGCAAGTAATGGAAGCAAAGAAAGTTGAGGAAAGTTGAGCGAAAAAGATGAATAAATGTAGATGTTTCTCAGATAATATTTTGTATTTGATTCAAATGATAATGTGAAGAACTGTCATATGCTGAAGCTTGTATATTTTGCAAATAATTCAGACTACTGAATATAAGACTTTTTTGAAAGGCAAATTATACTTGGTGAAAATCTATCTAATAGAACTCAAATTCATTCTTTGGTCACAGAATCTAAGTTTACAAAAGGGAGTTGGATTAGATAACATACTATTGTTTTCAAATCTGACAATATGGTTGTAGTAAAGAAATATAGCAATAAGCATTTAACTAATCACTGCTCTTAAATTTGTATGTTCTGATAGTCTTATATGTGTTAGTATTTTTAAAAATTGATTTTCATGTGCTTTGTCAATAAGTTCTTTTCTTTACTAGAAAAATCTTCATAGGGAATTATTGTTTGCTTTAACTCTCAAGCAGCCCACTCCTGAGTTCTGAGGAAACTTGCCTTCTTTGAGTTACACAATCTTCTTCAGGGAAAGGGCCATTTGGGGAGGTTCCATCTACAAAAAAAGTAAAAGTAAGAAGAACAGAAATAAATTTTTTAAACCATAGCTAAAGAAGACAGAAAGCCAGATACCATGATGCACACCTATATTCCCTGTTACTTGGGAGACTGAGGCAGAAGGATTGCAAGTTTGAGGCCAGAGGCAACCTGTGCAATTTAGTGAGACAGTATCTCAAAAGTAAAAGATAAAAAAGTGCTGGAGGCGAGGCTCAGTGGCAGAACACTTGCCTAGAATGCACAAAGTTCAACCCACTGGTACTGAAAAAAAATGAACATTTTATTTAAACTGAAAAAGACAAAGACTTTGCAATGAGATCGAGTTAAATTATCCAAGTTCTAGTACATGTGCTTATTTATGAACTTAAGGTAACTTTACCAAATCCTAACTTTTGTGATTTTGTCCAGTTACTAAAGGTCAGAAATTAAAAAAAGAAAAAAAAAATTTTTATTATAATGCTCAGGTGCAAACTAAGTAATATTTCCTACTCCATTCAAAGATCAAAGCAAAAAAATCTATAAAAATCAGCTCTTTATGTAAGCAATAAATAATGCAACAGCTGGTACTCACACCGCACTAGGATAGAAAGGGCTACCTCAGTAGCTTCTGAGGCTAACACATTTCTACTTTCACAATTACTTTAGCAAACCTGGTTGTCTTAGCCTATGCTACATTATGCAGAAATAATGATCGAATTTGTAGACTAAGTTATTCCTTAGTAATTGTGACAGTATTTAGAATATTTATCTTTTCAATTGAAGAGCAGAATAAATAGTCTTAGTAAGATTTTAAGAAGAACATGACCAATGAAAAATAGGTATTATATATTTACTTGGCACCAAACACTGTTCTGGGATTCTAGAAATACCTAAAGTGATTCTGAATTATTGTCCATATATTTTTAGGATTTTTCATTTTGAATGGAGGTATATGATGAAAATTAATGAAATAATATTTAACAATTATACTGCTTTAATTTTCAAGTAGAAAAAAGAAGTCAATTTGAAGTAGCTTAATAATGGAGAAATATGTATGTTATAAAAAGTCATGAGATAAGACATCTCCATGGTTGTATAATTCAGCTATTCAATATTATTAGCATAGTATTGCATGAAAGCCAAAGGGAACAGAGACAGACAAAACAACAGATCATATTAAACTTTGTGAACTATGAGTTTATGGGGAGTTCTATACTAGCAATGTGGGCAACTAATGGTGAGCCTTTGTTGTTACATGCTATCATGTCAAATCCAATCATAGTGACCCTGTGTACACAGAATGAAACATTTCCCAATTCTGTGCCAGACACACTATCTTTTCTATGTTTAAGCTCATTGTTACAGTCACTGTGTTAATCCATCTAGTTGAGGGTCCTCCTTTTTTGTGTTGACCCGCCACTCTCCCAAACATGATATCCTTTTCCATGTATAGGTCTCTCCTGACAACATGTCCAAAATATGTAAGATGCAATCTAGCAATCTTTGCTTCCAAGGAGCACTCTGGTTGCACTTCTAGAACATTCAGTTTGCTCATTTGGAAGTCAATAGCATATTCAATATTTATCTCCAGCACCATAATTCTAAAGTACTAATTCTTCTCCTGTCTCCCTTATTCAATGTCCAGCTTTCACAACCGTATCATGTGACTGTATTTGAAAACACCATGGCAAGAGTCAGGCACACCTTTGTTTTCAAAGTGACATCTTTACTTTAAAAAACTTTAGAGAGGTCTTTCACAACTGCTTTTCCTAGTGCAATATGTCTTTTGATTTTTTGACTGCTGCTTCCATGGGTGTTGATTGTAGAACCAAGTAAAGCAAAATCTTGGACAACATCAAACTTTTCTTCATTTATCATGAAGTTGTGTACTGACCCAGTTGTAAGGATTTTTGTTTTCTTGATGCTGAGGCACAATCCATACTGAAGGCTGTGTTCTTTGGTCTTCATCAGGAAATATTTCAAATCCTCTTCACTTTCAGCAGGCAGAGTTATGTCATCTGCATAACACAGGTTGTTAATGAGTCTTGAGAGTCATGATGCCATGTTCTTCTTCATAAAATCCAGCTTCTCAGATTATTTGCTCAGCATAGAAATTGAAAAGGTACAGTGAAAGGATACAGCCCTGATGCAAACCATTCTTGACTTTAAAACAAGCATTGTTTCCTATTCTGTTCAAACAACTGCTGCCTGGTCCATGTACACATTCCTCATGAGCACAACTAAGTGTTCTGGTATTCTCAATCTTTGTAATGTTATCTATAATTTATTATGATCCACATAGTCAAATGCCTTTGCATAGTCAATAAAACATAGATAGACATCTTTTTGGTATTCTCTGCTTTTGGCTAATACCCATCTGACAACAGCACTGATGTCCCCGGTTCCATATCCTCTTTTGAATCTGGGTTGATTTTCCAGCAGTTCCTTGACTATATTACTGCCATCACTTTTGAATAATCTTTAGCAAAATTTTACTTGCATGTGATATTAATGATATCATCTGATAATTTCCACATTTGGTTGGATTCCCTTTCTTGGGAATAGGCACAAATATGGATCTCTTCCAGTAATTTGGCCAGGTAGCTATTTTCTAAATCCTTTGGCATAAACAAGTTAGCACCTCCAATGCTACATGTTTGCTGAAACATCTTTTAGTATTCTGTCAATTGTTAGTATTTTGTCAATTCCTAGAGCCTTATGTTTTGCCCATTCCTTCAAAGTAGCTTCCATGTCATCCTTCAGTGTCATTGGTCCCTGATCATATGTAACCTCTTGAAATGGTAAGTCATCCACCAATTCTTTTTGGTATAATAATTCTGTGTATTCCCTTCCATCTTCCTTCGATGTTTCCTGAATCATTTAATATTTTCCTTGTGGAATCCTTCACTATAGTGACTTGAGGATTGAATATTTTCTTCAATTCCTTAATATTGAGGAAAAACAGAGCATATTCTACCCTTTCGGTTTTCCATCTCCAGCTCTTTGCACATGCCATTATAATATCTGATTCTGCCTTCTGGAGCTTCTTTTTGAAATCTTCTGTTTACTTCTCTAACTCCATTATGTCTTTCTTTAATTTTAGCTGCTCAATGATCAAGGATAAATTTCAGAGTCTCTTTTGACATGTAATTTGGTCTTTTTTCCTGTCTTTTAAATAACCTTTTGTTTCCCTCAAGAATGGTATCTTTGATGTCATGTCAAAACTCATCTGGTCTTCAATCATTAGTGTCTAATACATTAAATTTATTCTTGAGGTGGTCTCTGAATTCAGGTGAGATACACTGACGGTCATACCTTGGTTCTTGTGCACTTGTTCTAATTTTCTTCAGTTTGGGTTTGAGTATGCATATAATCAGTTGATGGTCTGATCCACAATCAACAGTTGGACTTGTTCTGACATTTGATATTTAGCTCTCCATCATATCTTTCCACAAATGTAGTCAATTTGGTTCCTGTACATTCCATCTGGTGACTTCCATATGGACACTCACTGTTTTTCTTGGTGAAAAAAATGTTTTAGCGATGAAATGGTCATTGGGCTAACAAAATTCTACTATGCAATCTCCAGCATTGTTTCTGTCACCAAGGCCACATTTTCCAAGTACTGAGACTTCTTCTTTTGTTTCCAGCTTTTGCATTCCATTCATGAGTAATTATGAGTTCTTCATCATTGCATATTCAATCTACTTCAGACTGCAGAAGCTGGTAAAAAATCTTCCCTATTTTCATTTATGACATTAGTGGTGGGTACATAAATTTGAATATTAGTCATACTAACTGCCCTTCCTTATAGGCATAGAGATATTATTCCATCACTGACTGCCTTGTACTTTATAACAAATCTTGAGATGTGTTTTTTGATGATAAATGCATCCCCATTTGTCTTTACTCTGACATTCCTGGCATTGTAGACCATATGATTATATGATTCAAAATGGTTCATGCCAGTCAATTTTAGCTCACTGATGCCAAGAATGTTGATGTGTATGCACTCTATTTCTTTATCTTTTGATGACTTCTAATTTTCCTAGATTCATACTATGTATATTCAGTATTTCAATTATTTCATGTTTACAGTTGTTCCTCCTCATTTTGAGTTATGTTACCTCAGCAAATGGGGGTCCCTGGGGATTTACTGCATTCTGTCATTAAGGTGGACTCTATTGAGGAGATGACTCTTCCTTAGTTACCTTTTGAGAGACTTCCAACCTTGGGGCTCATTTTTCTGACACTATATCTGACAGTGTTTCTCTGCTATTCATGGGATATAAAATGGCTAATTGTTTTGGAAGTGGGTATCCATGTCCTTCTCCCTAGCAGTCTTAGTCTGGAAGATCAGCTGAAACCTCTCCACCATGGGTGATACTTATAATATCTGTAATACCCCTGCCATAGCTTTTAGCATCATAGCAACATGCAAGCCCCTGCAGTACAGCAAACTGACAGACATGTGTGGGATGGGGAACTTTTAGGTACAGGGTACATTGAGAGGAGGAATTCTGTCCCCCCAAGAATTTCTCATCAAGATGTCTCAAATTAACCCCCCTCCTACATGGGCTTCCTCATAGGAGTGGGCCACTCTCCCATGTGTGTTTCCTTAAAAGAATGACATGTGAGTCTTTGGCAGCATTGTAGGCAGCTGCCTACAATGAATTTCCCATCCAGCTCTTTTCTTATCTCTCATGCTCCGTCCTGCTTCTTTTGCTGTATTCTCTAGCCTGTTTTTTTTTAACCTGTTATAAAATATTATATACCCCTCAGGGGAGAGTCTTGTGACCCTCTTTCCCCCCCTCAAAGAAGGGAGTAATAATACTTTATAACAGTCTTAACCAACTTATATATTCTTGCTCACTCTCTATAGCCATGGTTGCAGGATAAAACCCTCCTCCCACTTCCCCAAGTATATCAAGTGTTTTTTTCCCTATGTAATAATCATCAAGTCCAGCCCATGCCCAATCTGGAGGAATCATCTACACAACACAGAGACTTGGGTTACTTCCATTATCAGCTCTACTATTACCATGTATGGGTTATACTATGTTGGCACATTTGATAAAACTTGAAAGTGCTTTGACAGATAGTAGTAATGCATTTGTATCTATTTCCTGATTTTAATATTTGCAATGTAATTGTGCAGGAGAATGTCCATCTTTTTAGGAAATTCATGTTAAAGGAATAGAGATTACTATGGTCTAAATATTTATATCTCCACAAAATCCATATATTGAAACTTAACCTCCATGGGAATACACTAATAGATGAGAACTGTAGGAAGTGATACAGTCATGAAGGTGAGACTTTCATTATTTGGATTGAAGCCCTTATAAAAGAAACTTGAGGAACCTCTTTACTTGCCATATGAGGACACAAAGAAGTTTCTATGAGGCAGAGGCCCTTACCAGACATCAACTATGCTGGCATCTTGATGGACTTCCCAACCTCAAAACTGTGAGAAATAAAATTTTGTTTATATATTGTAGACTCAGTCTTAAGGTATTTTATTATAGCAGTCCAAAGACAGAAGATATAAGGCATCAATTTAACAACTTAGTCTTTTAAGAAAAAAAGTTTCTGTATTCTTCTTGTGAGTTTCCTTTATAATTTAAACCAAGCACAATAGACAATGTTTAATACAAAAACATGAATGGAAGTGTTAGGTCTCCCAAGAAAGAAACAATATGACAAAGTTTGAAGCATAAAATATATTTTCCACTTCCAATCATTTAACTAATGTTAGTTGAACACCTAATCGTTTAAATCCCTGTGCCCAGAACTGGGGATGCAATAGTGAACAGCAGAGACAGAGGCCTTGCCCTCATGGAGCTTAGGGTCCAGTAAACAATACAGTTAAGCAGATAGGAAATTAAGATGTGATAAGTAAGTTTTGAAAAAAAGCAGGATGTCATAAATATACATAGTTAGAAACCATTGGGTGCAGTGGTGCACACCTGTAATCCCAGCGATGCGGGAGGCAGAGTCAGGAGGATCGCAAGTGGAGACCAGAGGCAATCTGCACAATTTAGCAAGACCCTGTCTCTAAAACTAAAATAATGGGCTGACGGTGCAGCTCAGTGGGATAGCACTTGCAAAGCATGCAAACACGAAGCCCTGGGTTCAAACCCCAGTACAGAAAAAAAAAAAAAAAAAAAGAAAGAAAAAGAAAGAAAGAAAGAAAAGAAACGAAACCCATATACCTTGTTTAAAGGGTAGACATACTGTGAGAATTGATATCTAAGATAAAGTCTAATGTTTACATAAGAGTTACCTAGCAAGATGTCTGGTTGGGAGAAAATGTTCTTCAGAGAAGTGATTCAAATAGAGAATTTATATACATGAATGTATGGAAATATTAGGTAAGTAACAGGTTTTGGTAAACTGAGATTACAACTCCGTAGCACTGAAAAAAAAATATGGAAGGGACGTGAGTGTATTAATTGGCCAGTATTATTGGCCCACAGCCACACATAGCTTCATAGGTTATTCTGAGGCAAATCTATTAGTTTATTAACAGAAGGAATAACATCTTATAGGCAGGAACAACATTTGTGTTTTCAGTATTCTGAATCATTAATTGGCAAACTCGTACTTGGATGATGAGTGTGCCGGTCTTCCAGAGAAGACCAGAGAGCCATCTTCTGAGGAGCCTCTCAATTTTCGGTTAAAGTTGGAAGCAAGTGGACTTTCTTTTGTCTTTTCTTTCAGAGGATGACTATTTTCTGATGTAGAAAATATTCCTTCGTAATAAGAAATTTTGAACAAAAATTGAAAAACTTTTTTCCTTAAGTATGCCAATGTTGATCTATGTGTAACTTTACAGAAGCCACTTTTGACCCTAAGATTCTCTGTTTTCAATTATAAATGAGAATAATACTCTGTACATCTTCCATCAATACTGCAATGCTTCATTAAATATTCATAATATTGCACAGAGGCAGATTACTAAGAAATGTGTTATCTAAAACTCTGGCAATACATTAAGTTTTTAACCAAAATTGACATTTCTATATGTACTTAATTTTAAACTAAGCACAACTTCTACTTTAAAAGGCATATTTAATATTTCCTTCACAAAATATATTGACAGAAATACAAACCATCCTTCAGATTCTGTATTCCATTTGGAAGCATATTCTGTAAAAGGAAATATATTCTACATTCCCAAAGAGAATGCCAGAAGAACAAGTAAAGCAGTCATGCTGATCCTACCTTTTATATCAACAACAAGAGGAATAAACCTTCACAATTCCAACCAGTGTTGAATACAGGAAAGAAGCTGCGGCCTCAAATCTCCTTTCATCACCTCAGGGTATGACATGATTATTCAGAAAAAAATCAAATTGACTTTATACCTTTGGAAACATACATCTACAAAGGAAAAAAAAACTGAAATGAAAAACTGTAAATTACACATCTCTTACTTGAGCAGGCTAAATAATTCACCCTGATCTCAGGAATCTCTCCTATGCTTCAATGATGCAGCAAGGTGTGTGTACAAAAAGTGCTAAAGTTAAATGACAGAGGCCGGGAAAGTTTTGATTATTCTTTATATTCACTTTTCCCCCATTGCATTAGAAGTCTGTGTGTATATGCATATTCACAGAGAAAGACTTCCTAAGATAAAAATGATATTTGCATATGATATCATTTTGAAAAATTATCTTAAAATTTCCTAGTTTATTTAAATGTTTTAGTCTTAATTTAAATCATTAATCTAAAAGTAATGAGATCTGAGCAAAACTGTGGTTCTTATAATGGCCTACATGGAAAGAATGTCTGTTGGAAAAGAGTTGCCCTATGCTCACATTCTAAACTTCACATATTTTGAGGGTGCCAATCATAGTTCATTAGAGCTTAGTAGGAAATTTTAAACTTTCTCTGGAGAGCAGATAAGAAGTGCAATTAAAAAACCTTTTCCACACATCACTTGTTGATTTAAGTATAAGGACGTTGATTCCATGGCTGTTTGCCTTCTTGAATAAGATTACAAAAACAACACTATCCTCTTCCATTTTCACTGTCCCCTCTTCAAATATTAAGTGATTTGCTTGAGAAAACTGTAAGTTATAGCCTCAAATAATTTAATACTGCCCTCTAGAGGCATTATAATAGCATTAAATTTGCTCCTGCGGAAGTTTTATTAAATTTTACCTCCCTAAATGTAAAATCACAACTTTTGAAAACCCACAAAGGGCAACTAACATCTTTTCTAAAAGTTACACCACTTTCAAATTTCATTTGGAAGTATCATATTGTGTTAAGAAATTTAATAAAACTCAGTTGATTAATATTTCCCACCAAATTAATATAATAACACATTTTAAATCGTTAGCCAAGAGGCAGTATGGACATTGGAGACCCCTACTCTATGGCTTTTCTGGGAAACCCTCAGCACATGGAGGGAACAGTGAGTTTACACAAATTTTCTCACCTCCACTCCCCCAAAAGTCTTAGTTTGAATCAAGAATTTAGAAAATGAGAACTATTTTTTCAACCTAAAGGAAAAGTAAAGTAGTAAAGTAAAAACATTTTCTCCAAGGCATGAGTAACAGGCAAATTGCTTAACATATGTGACAGTGAAGAAAAAATAAAAGACTGTTTTTAGATCTGAATACTTGGAAGGCTTTTATGGATAGATAAATAGATTAAGCAAAGTAAATTTGGATTTACCATAACAACAGTTATGAAATAGATTCAAAAAGAAGAGGATACGCAAGAACTTGGGATTTCTGTGACAAAAAAAAAATGTCTAGAAAGCATGAACTTTAGATACTAAGAGAAAATCAATAGAAGTTTGAAAACTAAGAAACTTCAAAGAGCTGCTGGAGAGCATCTGATCACATAAGGGCTAATGGATTGGTTGTAGGATTTTTATTTAAAAAGAAAAGTCCATATTTTCTGCAGAGGCCTGAAAAGAAATTTTCCATTATAAATTGGTATCAGAAAATGGCGTGCAATGCCTATTGCTTTCCTGCTGGCAACTACAAACCTACTTGGAAATAGAATGCAGGTTGGGTTTTCTCCAATAAAGACAACTTTATAAAGTGTTTATATTGTAAATGTTGGTTGTCATTGACCAAAAATCATAAATTCCTAAATCTACTGTAAAGAAAATGCTTGTTGAAACAAGTTACTTCACAATTATCTGTTAAAAAAACCTACTTCCACTCATTTTTCCATCTTGTTATTCAGTCAATGAGCCATTTTCATAACCTAGAAGCCTATAATTTGATATCAGTTGTTGTTGTGGTTGTTGTTAGGTGCCATCGAGTCAGTATCTGACTCATAGAGACCCTCATAGGGTTTTCAATGGCTGACTGTTTTGGGATTGCCTTGGAGTGGATTGCCAGGCCCTTCTCCCATTTTTGTGGTGCTGGGAATTGAACTCAGGACCTCAGAGACTGCAGCGCAGTGCTCTACCAACTGAGCTAAATCCCAGCCTTGATATCAGTAAATGTGTCTAAATTGAAGTATAATTACAAAACAAGTATTCAGTTGAATTTTATTAAATTCAAGAAATTTGTGTTAAATATAAGTACATATACAGGAAAATTTATCTACATTTGCAAGTATGTTCTTATTTATATGTTGTTGTTGTTGTTGTTGTTAGGTGCCCCTGAGTGTGTTGGACTCATAGCAACCCTATGTAGAATAGGTGAAACAGTATTGTTACCGCTTCTCTGGTATTCATAGGGTTTTCGATGGCTGATTGTTTTTTGGGATTGGGTTGCCCTGTCCTTCCCCCAAGTCTACAGCATCTGGTGTTCCCAGGCAGTTTCCCATCCAAATACTAACTAGGTTCGCCCCTCCTTAGCTTCCACGATCTGATGCCACAGTGGTATGGCTGCAGGCAAAAGGTGTAGGCCAGGGTGATATTAAACTCGTGATATGCCTGCCTTATTCTCTTCAGCAAGTTGTTTACTGCCATGGGCCACCACAGCTGGTTCTTATTCATATGTTGTTGTTCTTAGGTGCCGACAAGTTGAGTCTGAATCATAGTAACAGTATATAGAGCGGACTGAAATGTTTCCCGATTCCCTGTGCCAGGCACACGGTCTTATTTATATTTAAGCCCATTGTTGCAGACACTGTGTCAATCCATCTGGTGGAGGGTTTTTTCCTTTTTTTCTTCACCTGCCACTCTCCCAAACATGATGTCTTTCTCCAGGGATTGACTCCTGACTACATGTCCGAAATATGTAAGAAGAAATCTGGCCATCCTTGCTTCCAAGGAGCACTCTGGTTGCACTTCTTCTAGGGAAAATCTGTTGGTTCTTTTGGCAGTCCATGGTATATTCAATATTCATCTCCAGCACCATAATTCAAAAACATCAATTCTTTTCCTGTTTCCCTTGTTCAATGTCCAGCTTTCACAACCATTTAGTGGGACTGAAAATACCATGGCATGAGTAAGACGCTCCTTCGTTTTCAGTGTGACATCTTTACTTTTCAGTACTCTAAAGAGATCTTTTGGCACAGCTTTTCCCAGAGCAATTCGTCATTTGATTTCTTGACTGCTGCTTCCACAGGTGTTGATTATAGAGCCAAGCAGAGCAAAATCTTGGACAACCTCAAACTTTTCTCCATTTATTGTGAAGTTGCATACTGACCCTATCATGTCGTAAGGTTTGTTTTGTTGATGTTTAGTCGCAACCCATACTGAAGGCTATGATATTTGATCTTCATCAGGAAATGTTTTAAATCCTCACATAATCTAATTACAATTTAAATTATATACAGACTATGCAAATGATATCCAAAAAGGAAACAAATAACTCATTTAACCAAAGCTACTAAATTTTTAGATAACTATGAAAACTTAGGGGGAGAGTCAATTTGTACAAAGAAATGCTTTGAATTTTGACTTAAATATTTAATTGTATAGGACAATATCCAGGCAATACAAAATATTCATTTCGAAAGTAAGAGTTCATGCATTTATGTTTTCTATCCTTCCTTACTGGATTGCCTTAACTAACTATTCAACTAGTTCTGAGAAGTCTAGCAATGTTGGAATAAATATAAAGGCTAAATTATTAATGGAAGTTCTGTATAAGAATAAATATAACATTATTTATTTAGCTTATTACTATTTTTATTTATTTAGTGAAGCAAAATAAGAAAAATTAAAAACAACCAAAAACAAGCAGCAAAGAGGGTTTACAAATTTATTTTATTGTTCTTACATATAAGTAGACACCTAAAATTTAATTACACGTATAAGTAGACACCTAAAATATAATTACACTGGAGAATTTTTGCTAATTCTCTGAAAGTATAATGAAATGATGCATACAACCACCAGGTAATTGTGTTGAAAAACGAACTAGCATGTGGGGACCAGCATTCATAATATTGCTTACTTACAAACAACTTAGAGAGTGTAGGACACAGAGAAGGAAGTGGGAAAGTACAGGAAAAAAATCTGTGCACTTATCACTCAGCAAATTTCACATATTTCATAATATCTATTAAAGAAATAATCAATGAAATACTTCATCACAATAATTTATATTTTTTTCAAAATACTCCTTAAAACCAGTGAAATTATTTTGAGGTGAAAAAACTTAAATCAATCATTTTATGTGGATGAAACAATCCATTTTATAACTCAGGCAAGGAAAAATAATTTTAGAATGATAATATCTTCAAACTTACAAATACAGAAGAAAATAAGGAAAAAAAGATGAAAAGAACTATATGTTTCAGTATAGAGTAATTACTGTTGTTGGTATTTCCTTGAAATCCTCATGGATCTAATTACTCAAAGACATATGTGATAAGATTTTAAAATTACATAGTGTTAGAAGTAAGCCTTAAGACAAGTTTTTAACTCTGGAATGATGCTTCAAATATTGTAAATATTCTCTTCCCATTTTAAGTAGTATACAAGTGATATTTTTTGTTTAGGAAATGAAAGAATTAGAAGTTTGTTTATTTGGAGGCAATGATTATTTGTTTCATAGATTCCTTTTCAAAACAAGTGTTCTTTTCAGGTGCCATTGTATATGCCTGTAATCTCACCAATCCAGGAGGCAGAGGCAGGAGGATTGTAAATTCTATATCAGAGGCAGCCTGGGAGATTTGGCAAGACCTGTCTCAAAATAAAAAGAAAAGAAGAAAAAAGAAAGAGAGACAGAGAAGAAAGAGAGAAAGAAAAGAAAGAGAGAGAGAGGAGAGAGAAAGAAGAAAAAAGAAAAGAAAGAAAGAGGAAGGAAGGAAAAGAAAGGAAGGATGGAGGGAGGGAAAGAAAGAAAAAAGAAAAAGAAAGAAAGAAAGATAGAAAGAAAGAGAAGGAAAGAAATAAAGAAAATAAAGGAAGGAAAAGAAAAGAAAGAAAAAGCAAAAAGAAAGGCTGGAGATGCAGCTCATTGGCAAGGCCTTGCCTAGCATGTGCAAGGCTCTAGGTTCACCCTTGTATCCCCTCCACACTCTATACGAAAGGTTTCTCTTAAGATTTTACTTTTGATTTCACTCTATGTTCTGATTATTAAAAGAGTATTTATTCAATCAAATAATTTATGTAATATTGTTAAAGGCAATTGATTGGTATATTTTCTGTGCTGTTAAATTTTGAAAAGTATCTTTTTGGACATTTGATAATGAAAGTTAAATCTTACAGGCTACAAATTATTATAGTCAACTTGGAACTTTTTGAAATATACTGTACAAAGAAGTTTACAGCTAGTTTCAGAAAAAAATGGACAATTTTACCACTCTTTCAGATTTTGAATTTTATAAAAGCAATATATATAGCACTGAATTGAAATGATTTACACTTAGATACATGTATAATATTGACATCCATTTATAATACTTCTAGTGCCTAGAACATGCAGAATGGATCAATACTTTCTCACCTTCCCTCAAACTCACTGATTCTTTGGTAGTATATGTATATATAATATGTATCAGGGAACACTTACACTCAGGCCATTAATTGGTACTGTTCCATAACCTGTTAGGACCAGCGTAAGAGGAGGTGGGCAAGGAAGCTAGTGAAGCTTCATCTGTATTTACAGTCCTCTCTGTCACTTGCACTGTTGTTTGAATCATCCTGAAATCTTCCCACACATTTTTTCTTGGAAAAATTGTCTTCCATGAAACAAGTCCCTGGTGTCAAAAAGTTTGGGAACCACTGGTATAGATAACTGTACATATGAGTTTGTTTCAAAGCAGATGTCCATCTACATATAGAGTCAAAAGATTCATTTTGTGGCTTAGAAATTTGTATTTTCAAAAGCAAGGTGATACTGGTATAGAATTCTGAAGCCCCTCTTGGAAACTATTGCACTGTCTTTTCTGAATCACCTGAAGGCACAGATCCTAAATAAACTTATATTTCTCAAACTATCATTCATCTTAGACACTTTCGCTAATACTGACCATCACAGAATCCCTCTGCCCTGTTCTCCAAATGTTGTCAACTATAAATCTTTTTCTTGCAATAACATCTCCCATGCCTGCAGCAGTAGCACTGTGGTGTCCTATCCTGTCAGATCTTGGAAGCTAAGCAGGGTCAGGCCTGGTTAGTACTTGGCTGGGAGACCACCTGGGAACACCAGGTACTGTAGGCTTGGGAGAAGGACCCAGCAACCCACTCCCAAGAAGCAATCAGCCATTGAAAACCCTATGAATAGTAGAGAAGCACAGCAATAGTGTTTTGCCTGTTGTATGTAGGGCACTATGAGTCGGATACCAACTCAATGACACCACCACCAACAAGATCTCCCATATTTTTCCTGAACTTATAAAAAAGTACAAGTTTTTGTGTAACATTTTTCCTGTTCCCCTCTGTCTCTTTCTCTTCCCTTTCCCAACTATTGCTATGTGTTGTTGTTGTTGTTGTTAGGTGCCATCAAGTCGGTATCCGACTCATAGCGACCCTCATAGGGTTTTCAATGGCTGACTGTTTCGGGATTGCCTTGGGAGTGGATTGCCAGGTCCTTCTCCCATTTTTGCAGTGCTGGGAATTGAACTCGGGACCTCAGAGACTGCAGTGCAGCGCTCTACCCACTGAGCTAAATCCCAGTCCCATGTGTTGTTAGTGTCTTGCTTTTATAGCTCTCCTAGTCTGTAAATTATTAAGACTTCCTTACAAGGCACTGGGTACAAGTTCAAGTTCTGGATCTGCCATTTGTACCAGGGAAAGACAGCAATTTTCCTAAACTCTCTTAGCCTCATAATTACTTTGCACATCAAATCACTGTGGTATGCTAAATGAAAATTTCTCTTTAATTGCATTGCAAATATTGTTGTATGGTGGTTCACTAGGGTTCTCCAGAGATACAGAATGAATAGAATATAAATACAGATATACATATGTGTGAGGAGGCTTATATGGGAAGTTGGCTAACAGAATTATAAAAGATGAAAATTCTCATGATAGGCCATCTACCAGCTGGAGAGCTTGGAATGCTGGTAGCATGGCTCAGTTCCAGTTTGAAGGCTTGAGAACTAAGGTAGTATCAGGGGGTCCTGGGGTAAATTCTAGAGTCTAAAGTCCAGAGAGTCTGGAGATCTGAAGTTCAAGAGTAGGCAGAGAAAAGTGCATTCCAGCTCTAGGAGACATACCTATTTACTTTCTTTTCCACGATTTTTGTAGCATTTGGGCTTAGCCAATTGGATGGTTCCTACCGAAATTCAGTATAAATCTTTCCCATTTAGTCCACTCATTCTCCCATGCCATTATCCTTTGGAAACTCTCTCATAGACATACAGAAAAATAATGCTTTTCTAGTTCTTTAGGTATTCTTTAATCTGGTGAAGTTAACCATCACAAATGGTTAAAAATGTGATTCACTCTTCTGAAAAATGTAATAACACTATTGGGCTTCTTTAAGTCATAACTTCATTGGTCTAGGAAACTCTTTTTCCTAAGATTACTAGTTTCCCCCTAATTTCAAAATAATATCATTTCATTCATCTTTTCTTAAAGGTCTTTCTTTTAACTTCTGAGATAAGACTTTGCCCAAGTTTTTTGTTTTACTCTAAAAGATTCTTGTTAGTATCATCTTGATGATTTGTTCCAGTCTTCTATTTATGCTATATTTCTCTGTTTTTTTCTTGTATATACAAAAGCTTCCTTTCCCAGAGTGAAGTATCAACCCCAGATTTTTTGTTTGACTTTAGCCTTATAAAATATTGGCCAAGCAATGTGGTTCATGCCTACAATCCCAGCAAGTCAGGAAACTGAGGCAAGAGGATCATGAGTTTGAGGACAGAAGCAGCCTGTGTAAATTAGCAGGATCTTGTCTCCAAATAAAAAATAAAAAAGGGGCAAGGGGGGCAGTTCAACAATGGAGTACCCTGGACTCAATTCTTCATTACTGAAAAAAAATTATATATATTTATATATATAAATTATATATATGTATATATATAAATTTATATTTCTATATATAAATTTATTTATATATATACACACACATATATATACACACACACACACACACATCCATCTTCTCTGACTGTATAGATCTCCCTCATATCTATTATTATATATCAATTAAAATTTTTGGACTCCCTTATGTTGTCTTTCTTCCTTTGTTTCATAACTGTGAATGGCCTCATCAACTATCCATTGCAGGAACAATCCTAAACTCTTCTTTTTCACTTACCTTCTGTGATAGAGTTCTCCATAGAAACGGAATCATCAGGATATACAGAGAGAAAGACTAATTTTAAGGAATTGTGTGGGGATCTCTCATCCCGGAGGCCTCCAAGGTAGATGAGGTCCCACAAACTCATCGGAGGCAAGTGCTGATGGAGACACACAACTATTAAGGGAGACTTTCAGGGAAGTGACTCAAATATTATTTAACGGCTCAGCCCTATATACAATTGCTCACATATTCTATATGTGGCATTGTCCAGCACACTGTACACCTATGGGGAAGGACATGGCATTGGGAAGCCCACTGAGGCTGTGCCCAGAAGACCCCCAGGGAGCACCATCTTGGCTTCTAACAACAAAGACCAGGGAGTTGTTTCAAACCCCCTGCCAGGCAAGCCAGATTTCCCACCCTGTCCCTTACGAGGACTCAAGGTGAGCCAGATAGGCTTGAACCCAGGGCCTCTCAAGATCACTGTTCTATAGATTCCGTTCCATAGAACTGGATCATCTTGGCAGGTCCAAACCTTCAGTAAAGGTCAGCAAGCCAAAGATCCAGGAAAGAGTTGCAATTTGAGTCCCAAGCTGGTTTGCTGGCAGGATCCTCTCTATGTTTAGGGACCTCAGTCTTTTTCTATTAAAGCCCTTGACTGACAGCATAAGATCCACCCCATTATGGAGGGTAATCTACTTTATCAAGTCCATTGATTTAAAAGTTAATCTCATCTGAACAAAAAACCTTCACAGAAATATCCAACGTAATGTTTAGCTAAATATCTTGGTACTGTAACCTAGACTAAAATTAACTACCATAGTCCCTCACCACAAAATTAATTCCTTTCTTTCCCTATTTTACCTCTTGATATCTATCAGGTTCATTTATTGTATCTGTTCCCTCACTACTGGTTTAAGTCCAGGCTATCATCTCCTGCCTCGACAACTGCAATAGACTCATAAGATTCTGGCTCCAATCTTCTCCCTCTTAATTTATTCTCCACACTAATCAAAACGAGCATCAGCATAGTCATCCTAAAATACTGTGCAGATGGTCCTCAAGTTATGGTGAGGTTATTCTCGACAAACATTTAAACTGAAGATATCCCAAGTTGCCCAGCACCATGGCACACACCTGTAATCCCAGCGACACATGAAGCTGAGGCAGAATAGCAAGTTCAAGGGCAGAGGGAACCTATACAACTTAGTGAGACCCTGTCCCCCAAATAAATAAATAAATAAATAAGTAAATAAATAGGAGCAGAGAGTGCAGCTCAATAGTACAGCACTTGCCTAACATGAGGCCCTGCATTTAACCCCTAGCACTGCAAAAGAAAGAAGAAGAAAGAAAGAAAGAGCAAAAGAAAGAGAAAGGAAGAAAAAAATGGGAAAAAAGAAAAAAAGAGAAAGAAATAAGGAAAGTAAAAGAAAATATCACAAGTCAAAAAATGCATCTGATGGACCTAATATACCAAAAATCCTAGCTGGCCTTTGGTTGTTGTTGATGTTGTTGTCAGGTGCTATCGAGTCAGGTCCGACTCATTGCAACCCTATGTACAACAGAATGAAGCACTCTCAACACTGTGTCATGACTAGCTCTATTGTCAGTGCTTCTCTGCTATTCATAGGGTTTTCAATGGCTTAATTTTGTGGGGGAGTGGGCTTCCAGGTTCTTCTCCCAATCCTACAGCACCTGGTGTTCACAGGTGGTCTCCTATCCAAGTAAGAGCCAGACCCAAACCTGACAGGATCAGATACTAGGGTGGTACAGCTGCAGGCATTGTGATCATTATTATTTATTATTACTATTTTAGGGGGACAAGTCTCACTATGTAGCCCAAGATGGCCCCAAGCTCATGGCAGTCCTCCTGTCTTAGCATTCCTAGTGTTCGGATTATGTTATGATATAAATAATATTGTGGAACGGCTAAACCAAGCTAATGAACATCTGCATTGCCTCACATATCTTTTTTCTGAGGCATGACCATTTAAAATCTACCCTCTCAGTACTTTTCAAGTATGAAATACACTGTTTTCTGCTACTTCCACCAAGATGTACAACAGATCTTTTGAATTTATTCCTTCTATTTAATAGAAATTTTATGTCTTTTGTCCAACAACTCCTCAGTTCCCCCACTTATCTAGTCCACTGGCAACCACCATTTTACTCTATTTCTAGTTTGACTTTTTCATATTCCACAAATAGGTAAAATCACAAGGTGTTTTTCTATATCTGGCTTATTTCAATTGACATATCCTACAGTTTTACCTATATTGTTGGAGATGATAGGATTTCCTTCTGTTTCAAGGTTGAATAGCATTCTTCTGTGTATATATGCTATAGTTTCTTTATCTATTCATATGTTATTGAACATAGGTTGATTCCATATCTTGACCATTGTGAATAATGCAGCAATAAACACGAGTGTAGATACCTCTTCAATGTACTAATTTCAAATCTTTTCATATTCTGATTGCATAGCATTTGTATACAGCACAATGGCATTCCTGAATCATGTGTCAGTTTTCTTTTTCTTTTTTGACAGTCTCCATACTATTTTCCATAGCACTTGTATTACTTTTCTTTTTCACCAGCAGTAAACATATGTTCCTTTTTCCTCCAAGTCCTCACCAACACTTACTGTCATTCATCTTTTGTTGATAGCCACTTTAACAGGAGTGAGTTGTTACCTTATTGTAACTTTAATTTGTATTTTCCTGATAATTACAGATGTTGAATTTTTTTCTCTACTCTTGGCCATTGTATGGTTTTTCTTTTATCTTTTTTCTTTTATCTTTTCTTTTCTTTTTTTTTAAATGTCTATGCAGGTCTTTGCCCACTTTAAAATTTTGGTTGTTTTTTCTTATTAGTGACTTGTTTGAGTGACAGATTTTAAATATTAACTCCTTATGAGATGTATGATTTGAAAATATTTTCTCCAACTTTGTATATTTCATCTTCATTCTTATTTTCTTGACTTTGGAGAAGGTTTTTAGTTCAATTTAACCCCATTCACCTATTTTGCCTCACATTATCATTAATAGTAATGATAGTATTTTCAACACTCACATTAAAGTGTAATATCTGACTGATTAGCCATTGCTCCAAAATATTTCACAAATTAATAAAGTTATCCATCTTTGCAACTCCCTATATCTTACCACAATGCACAAAACATAGTTGGAAAAAAAATCCAGACCTTTGAATGAATTTTAAAATTACTCCTCCTTACAGATAATGTTTTCTGAAAAAATTTCAGATCCAAAATCATATACTTTAGACCTCAAAGGTGAATTTTCAATTTGATTTTACTGAATCATAAAATGAAACCAGCATTCACACAAGCTTATAAAATGCTTGATGTTTTTTGCTAGTCATATATTTATACATATAATATTGTTTCTATTACTAGTACTATTTTAAGAAATGCCCTCTGAATGATTTCTCTAAAAAGATATCAATCTTTTCCCTGAGTTTTAAAAGATAATTTGCAAGCCAATTTATTCAAAACTATTCAATACATGTATTATTTTATTTTCACTTTATAGCACTACATTTTAATTTACATAAATCTTCATGCCCTTTATAATATGCCAATCTTTTCTTCATCAATCTCCTAGAAAAAAATAATCATTTAAAAGATTAAAATCAATCTTCAGGTTTTTTACCCAAGTTTGATTTATGCTAAATGGGTCAGAAGATAGTAAGTAAATAAGTGAACTACAGCTGCCAACTTTAAGATTTCTTTATCTAAAAATAAACAAGAATAATATGAGAATGATAACATTTTTGTTTTTTTGTGATTATGAAAATTCATATTAGTTTTATACTTTATTCACAAATAAGTGATTCTTAAAATTAGATAAAGGACAAAAATGCATTTATATCTTCCTTAAAATTCCCAAATTTGTACATACATGTATATATGTATACATATGTATATATGCATATATATATATATATATATATATATATATATATATATATGTCATTGTTGTTGTCAGGTGCTATGGAGTCAGTGTCTGACTCTCGTGACCCTACATACAACAGGTGAAACTCTATTGCCAGTGATTCTCTGCTCTTCATAGGGTTTTCAATGGCAGATGGATTTTTGGGAGTGGGTTGCCAGGTACTTCTCTCAAGCCTACAGTATCTGGTGTTCCTAGGCAGTCTCTCATCCAAGTACTAACCAGGCCTGACCCTGCTTAGCTTCCAGAATCGGATGCCACAGTGCTATGGCTGCAGGCAGATAGATAGATAGATAGATAGATAGATAGATAGATAGATAGATAGATATAGATGAAGATAGATAGATAGATAGATAGATAGATAGATAGATAGATAGATAGAATTTGCAACCCGCCTGCCTCACTGGGATTACACTCATGCTCCATCATGCCCAGGTTCTCTTGAAAAACTTTTATTTCTGTGATGAGCATACATGTAAAAATCCTCAAAAGGATACCAGGAAACTGCACCTGATAGCACATTAAAAGATTTTTCACTATTATCAAGTGGCATTCATGCAAGATAAGCAAAGTTGCTTAAACATATGCAAATCAATAAAGGAGATACACCATATTAACAGAATGAAGGACAAACAATATATGTTCTTTTCAATAGATACAGAAAAGGCATATGAGAAAAGCTCAATCCCCCTTCATGATAAAAATACTGAAGAAATTATGTATAAAAGTAATACACTTGAACATACTAAAGGCAATATATAAAAAGCCAACAGCTAGCATTATGCTCAAAAGAGAAAAAGCTGAAAGCTTTCCCTCAAAGATTTGGAACAAGACAAAGATGCATACTTTCACCACATTTATTCAACATAATGCTGGAAGTCCCAGCCAGAGCAATCAGCAAGAGGAAAAAGCTAAAGGGATATAAGTTGGAAAGAAGGAAGTCATATTGTCACTGTTTGCAAATGATATGATGTTATGTATAGAAACTTCTAAAAAATCCAAGAAACTATGAGAATTAATAAATTCAACAAAGTTGCAAGATATAAAATCAGCATGTATTTCATCCCTAGCACTGAAAAATAAAAGAAATAAAGTGAACACACAAAAATTAGTAATATTGCTATACACCAATAGCAAATTTCTGAAATAGAAATCTAGAAGGCAATCCTGTTTACAATAGCTATAAAAGTTTGTTGTTAGGTGCTGTGAAGTTAGGTCCTACTCATAGCCACCTTCATAGGGTTTTCAATGGCTGATTGTTTTGGAAATTATTTCAAGAGTGGGCTGCCACCTCTTTCTCCAAGTTTCTTCGTGGTGGAGACTGACCCACCAGAGAGTGGTCTCAGAGTGGTGTCAGAGAGTGTAGAGCAGCATTCTCTCAAGTAATCTAGGAATACATTTAATTAAAAAGGTGTAAAATCTGTAGAAAGAAAACTATAAAACATTGATGAAAAGCACATCTCAGTTAGGGACAGAGAGCCTATGTTTAGTGATTGGAAGAATCAATAATGTTAGACGAATCAATAAAATAGAGTTTCTGCCCAATGCAACATATGGGCTCAGTGTAAACCCTACCAAAATACCAATAATATTCTTTAGAGAATTAGAATTAAAAATCCTAAAATTTGTAAAAAATTTTAAAAAAATACTAGAATAGTAAAAGCTACCATAAAATAAAAAGAACAAAGCAGGAGGCATGATACTCTCTGAATTTAAAATACAATAATACAAAGCTATAGAAAAAATCAACATAATACTGGCTTAAAAACAGAAATATAGGAAAATGAACACAACACAGAGCTTAGAAGTAAACCTATGCAACTACAGCCAACTGATTTTTGACAAAGGTGCTAAGACATAAATGTAAGACCTAAAACTATGAAACTATAAGAAGAAAACTTAAGGGAAATGCTTCTGGACATTGGAATAGGCAACAAGTTATTAGACAAGATCCCAAAAGCACAGGAAGCAAACCAAAAATACATAAATGGGATTCCATAAAACTAAAAAGATTCTATGCCTGCAGTTGTAGCCCTGGGGCATCCAATCCTGTCCAATCTCGGAAGCTAAGCAGGGTCGGGCCTGGTTAGTACTTGGATGGGAGACCGTCTGGGATACTGTAGGCTTGGGAGGAGGACCCTTCAACCCGCCACCAAAAACCAATCAGCCATTGAAAACCCTATGAATAGCAAACAAGCACTGACAAAGTGCTTCGCCTGTTGTATGTAGGATCGCTATCAGTCAGATACCAACTTGATGGTACCTAACAACAACAAAAAGATTCTGTACAGCAAAGAAAACAATCAAGAGAGTGAAAAGATGACCTACTGAATGGAAGAAAATATTTGCAAACTCTGTGTCTGACAAGTGACTCATATTCACAATATATAAGGAACTCCAAGTATTCAATAACAAAAATAAGTAAATTGATTTGAAGGAGTGATATTCAGATAGCTATTTCTCAAAAATGGGCAACAGCTTCCATGAGCAAAACTCTCAACCATGAGGGAAATTAAAATAAAAAAAAACACAATAAGCTATCACCCCATCATAATAAGATATCACCTCACAACAAAAAGAGTAAAGAAAACAAGTGATGTGAGAATGTGGAGAAAAGTGAACTCTCGTATGCTGTTGCTGGGAATGTAAATTAGTTCAACCATTATGGAAAACAGTATGGGAGGAACTCAAAAATTAAAAATAAAACTATCATAACTCCTGACAATATGCCCAAAATAGATGAAATAAATATATGGAAGAGACATCTGCACCCTGATGTTCATTGAAGCATTATTCAAAACAGCTAAGAAACAACCTAAGTATCCATCAATGATGAACACATAAAGAAAAAGTGGTATGTATACATGATAGAGGGGTTGGGATTTAGCTCAGTTGGTAGAGCGCTGCTCTGCAGTCTCTGAAATCTCAAGTTCGATTCTCAGCACCACAAAATGGGAGAAGGATGTGGCAACCCACTCTAGAGGCAATCCGGAAACAAACAGCCATTGAAAATCTTACGATGGTCGCTATGAGTCGGACACGACCTGACAGCACGTAGCAACAACAACCACATACATGAGAGAATAATACTCATAAATAGAATGAAATCTTGCCACTTGCAACCTTATGGATGGACTGGAGATAATTATGTTCAATGAAATAAGCTAGGCAGAGAAAGACAGTATCATATGATTTCATTGGTATGTGGAATCTAAAAATTTGTGTTCAGAGAAGTTGAGAATAGAATGCTACCAGAGATGAAGGAGAGTGGGGGTAATGACAGGATAAATGTTGATTAATGAATATGGAGTTACAGTTAGACAGGAGTAAAGGGTTCTGATTTGTTATTGCACAGTAAGATGACTAGAGATAACAAAAATATGCTACATTTCAAAAGTATAGAATAAAGGATTTTGAATATTTTCACCACAATGAAATGACAAATATTTGAAGAGATAAATTGCTT
>VMDO01017352.1:0-45128 GCA_007922755.1 Pedetes capensis | reverse complement strand
CTCCTTAATATCTATGCCCCAAACATAGGAGCTCCTAGCTTTATAAGACAAACCTTATGGAATATAAAGAACTTTATTGGTCCAGAATCAATAATAATGGGGGACTTCAATACCCCACTTGTGTCAAGAGACAGGTCATCAAAACAAAAAATCAACAGAGAAACATCAAATCTAATCTCCACCCTAAACCAGCTGGATCATACAGATATATACAGAATATTTCATCCACACGATGAGGAATACACATTCTTCTCAGCTCGACATGGTACGTTCTCTAAAATAGATCATATGTTAGTCCATAAGAACTCCCTCAACAAATACAAGAAAATATAAATGATTCCATGTTCCTTATCAGATCATAATGGGATAAAATTAGAGCTCAAGAACATGAATAATTCCAGAAACTTTACAAACTCATGGAGACTGAATAATTCACTACTGAATGACCTATGGATTGTTGATGAAATCAAATTGGAATTTAAAAAATTCCTACAATCAACTGATGATGAAAACACATCATACCAAAACATATGGGATAGAGCAAAGGCAGTTTTAAGAGGGAAGTGTATAGCATTATGTGACTTCATCAATAAAATAAAGATGATCCAAATAAATGACCTAATGACACAGCTTAAGACACTAGAAATCCAACAAAAAAACAACCCGAAATGGAACACACAGAGGGAAATTATAAAAATAAAGGGAGAAATATCTCAATTAGAATCTAAAGAGATAATTCAAAAAAGTAATAAGACTAAGAGCTAGTTCTTTGAAAAGTTTAATAAAATAGACACCCCTCTGGCTAACCTCATCAAAAAGAAAAAGGAAAAATCTAACATAGTACGGATTATGAAAGACAACAGATCCATAACCACCAACTCCAACGAAATACAAAAAATTGTCAGGGATTACTATGAGAGACTGTATTCCAAAAAATATGAAAATGCAGAAGAAATGGACAAATTTATGAACACGTATGACCTACCAAAACTAACCCCAGAAGACACAACTGACTTAAACAAGTCCATTACCTATACAGAAATAGAAAAGGTAATTAAAAGTCTCCCAACTAAGAAGAGCCCAGGTCCTGATGGATTCACGGTAGAATTTTACCAAACTTCTAAAGAAGATATAATACCTGTCTTCCTCAAATTATTCCAAAGAATAGAAAAGGAGGGAACACTCCCAAATACATTCTATGAAGCTACCATCACCCTGATACCTAAACCAGGAAAAGATTCATCTAAGATGGAGAATTATAGACCCATCTCCCTTATGAATCTAGATGCAAAAATATTCAATAAAATTCTGGCAAACAGAATCCAGCAGCATATGAAAAAGATTATTCACCATGACCAAGTGGAATTTATACCACAGGTGCAAGGCTGGTTTAACATATGGAAATCAATTAATGTAATCCAACATATCAAGAAACTGACAAACAAAACCGCATGATCATCTCAATTGATGCTGAAAAGGCCTTTGATAAAGTGCAACACCTTTTCATGATAAAAACACTGGAGAAAATAGGTATAACAGGCAAATACCTTAATTTCATAAAAGCCATTTATGACAAACCTACAGCCAACATTATATTAAATGGAGAAAAACTAAAACCATTTCCTCTTAAATCTGGAGCAAGACAAGGATGTCCTCTCTCTCCTATTCTATTCAACACAGTAATTGAAGTTCTGGCCAGGGCAATCAGACAAGAGAAAGAAATCAAAGGGATACAGATTGGCAAGGAAGAGGTCAAATTATCATTATTTGCAGATGATATGATCTTATACTTGAAAGACCCCAAAACTTCAACCAGAAAACTTCTGGATCTAATTAACTCCTTCAGCAAAGTTGCAGGCTACAAAACTAACACACAAAAATCAATTGCTTTTCTTTACACCAATTCCAAACAAGAACAGAAGGAAATTTCAGGAAAGATACCATTCATGATAACCCACCAGGAAATTAAATACTTTGGAAGCAATCTAACCAAAGACCCTTCAGATCTCTACAAGCAAAATTTCAAAACATTAAAGAAAGAAATAGCAGAGGACACTAAAAAATGGAAAGAACTCCCTGCTCCTGGATAGGGAGAATTAATATTGTAAACATGTCTATCCTACCAAAAGCAATCTATAGATTTAATGCAATACCCTTAAAATTCCACTGACTGACTTTACAGAAATAGAAAAAATGATCCAAAAATTCATATGGAACCACAAAAGACCACGTATAGCCAAAACACTTTTCAGCTGCAAATCTAATGCAGGGGGAATCACAATCCCTGACTTCAAACTATACTACAGGGCAGTGGTTGCAAAAACAGCTTGGTACTGGCACAAAAATAGGCCCAAAGACATCTGGAACAGAATAAAATACCCAGATATACCTCAACACACCTATAGACACCTTATTTTCGACAAAGGAGCAAAGCAAGTAAACTGGAAAAAGGACAGCCTCTTCAACAAATGGTGCTGGGAAACATGGTCATCCACATGCAGAAAAATGAAAGTGGATCCACATCTCTCAATATACACGAGAGTTAACTCAAAATGGATAAAAGATCTCAACATAAAACCAGAAAGTTTAAAACTTATAGAAGGCAAGATAGGCAATACACTCCATCATATAGGCATAGGAAAGGATTTCCTTAATAGGACTCCAATTGCTCAAGAAATTGCAACAAGTATAGATAAATGGGATCACATGACATTAAAAAGCTTTTGCACAGCAAAAGAAACAATTAACAGAGTCAAGGCAACCCCCACAGAATGGAAAAAAATCTTCACATTTTATACATCAGATAAAGGTCTAATTACTAGAATTTATAAAGAACTCAAGAAAAAAACTCTCCAAAAACCAAACAACCCAATATACAAATGGGCAAAGGAACTGAGCAGACAGTTCTCAAATGAAGAGGCCTATAAAGCCATGAAACACATGAAAAAGTGCTCAACATCCCTAGCCATTAGGGAAATGCAAATCAAAACATCTCTGAGATTTCACCTTACACCAGTAATAATGGCCAAGATAAATAAAACAAACAACAACAAATACTGGTGAGGTTTCGGGGAAAAGGGAACACTCTTACATTGTTGGTGGAGCTGTAAATTGATCCAACCACTGTGGAAATCACTATGGAGGTATCTCAAAAAACTAAAAATAGATCTACCATATGACCCAGCTATAATACTATTGCGAATTTACCCAAAGGGAAATGGGTCATCAAAACACAGAGACACCTGCATCTCCATGTTCAATGTAGCGCTTTTCACAATAGCAGGGATATGGAATCAAACAAAATGCCCTTCAACAGAAGAATGGATTAAAAAAAACTATGGTATATATACACAATGGAATACTACTCAGCAATCAAGAAAAATGAAATAAGGTCATTCGCAGCAAAATGGATGGAATTAGAGAAAATTATTTTGAGTGAACGAACACGAGCTCAGAAAGAGAAACAACACATGTTCTCATATGAGGGAGCTGATTCAAAATTACAAGAAGGAAAAATCTTATTCAAAGGTCGGATCATAATAAAAGGCGGGGGAGATAAGAATGTCAATATAAATGGACTAGAAATCGCATGTAATTGTTCTAACAAGATAAAAACAAAGACCACTACAGGAAAAGTTTCTATCTTAAATAGAACTGGAACCCAAGGACATATAGAAAAATACTATGAAGTAAAAGATAGAGAAGACTTAGATGGGAAACTTAGATGGGAAGGGTGGGAAGGTGGAAGCATAGGGGAGGATAAGGGGTAACCTATATGAATAATGTTTATTAAAATGCATATATGGAAATGTCACAATGAAAAGCATGTCAAAATGAATCACATTAAGATGTATATTAAAAATTTCTAATAAAAAATAAAATAAAATACTAGTTCTATGATAATTAAAGTAAAGCTCACACTGGAAAGCACCTGTAGAAACTTGGTAATTACAGCATGTGTTTTATTCAAATACAGCAGACTGACAGGTGAGTACTTTGTTCATTTGCTGCTAATAGCTCCCCAAGTGTTGAAGATGACTTAGAAGATTCCATTGCACAGCGACTCGGTGATAAAATGGAATGGTATCCGTTCATGAACACGGCCTCCCAGCAAAAAATCTGCCCAGGCTTTACCACTTGACTGGGTCTGGGTTGCATGGCTGATGTACCTGGCAGTCAGACTGTGCTTCATGTGCCCCTTGGCACTGTTTAATGTGGTCACAGCCCATTAGATTCGCTGCTCTCTGTATAACAGAGTGGGCTTGCAGCTAATGTCAAACACACCATTTGCTTAGAGCTGTGTCAAGCTGACTGGTGAAAACTCACTTTCTCTTTTAATTCTAGGTCACTTATTTCATTCAGTATCTTTGCAATGTGTCATTCATTTTACTCAAAACACCAGGCTGATTGACATTACCATACATAGTTCCTAGAGTAACATTCAGAGGGATCCTTATGAAGAAAGTGAGTCAAAAGTTGGCTGTGCTAGTCATTTGGAGGAATTTCCCCTTTCTTAATGTTAAGTAAAGCTGGGATTTAGCTCAGTGGGTAGAGCGCTGAGCTGCAGTCTCTGAGGCCCCGAGTTCATTTCCCAGCACGGCAAAAATGGGAGCAGGGCCTGGCAATCCACTCCCAAGGCAATCCCGAAGCACTTAGCCATTGAAAACCCTATGAGGGTCGCTGAGTCGGATACCGACTCGACGGCACCTAACAACAACAACAACAATGTTAAGTAAAAGGTATCATTTTCCAGACACAGCCAGCCAACTGTCTTCCTAGATATGCTTCATAAAGCCGGGCCAGCTCTCTCCACAAACTGCCTCTCACAGTGCCACGGAGACAGGCCCCCTCTCTGCAGCTCTCAGCAAGGAGTGTGGCTCATCCTGAGGACCCATGGCCTTCTCAGAACCATACTTAGAAAAGGCATGGCTTGTTAGGATGCCTTACTTAAAATACATTTTTCAGGCTTGAGGCTTCCTGAAAATAGACCTTCGGTTTCCCCATAATACATAAATAATTATGTTTACACCGACTTCCTGCATCCACACCCCAAAAGGAAATGTCAGTGCTGGATGCGGAAACGTGGAGAACTGAGGGGCTGTTTTGCCATGCCTGGGGAACACAAGGAAACTTGAGCGCCTGGGGAGGTTTCAGGATTCACAGCTGTCCTGAGTGCCAAGCACCTGACGTAGAGGTACCTGTCTGGCGGTGTGAGCCCGGCTGAGAGCGGCAGCTAGGGGGCCTGTCTCCGGGGCACTGTGAGAGGCAGTCTGGGGCAGCGCCAGCCCCAGTTTATGTGGTGCTAGGATGAGACTGCACCTGACCCCAGGCAGAATGACAAGCCTCTCTCACGCAGGCAAGCAGCTCAGCGGGCTCTGGAAACGCTGTCCTCAGCCGCTCAAGCCCCAAAGAAATGTAAAGCAGGGGCGGGGCCATGACGTCATCGACATACTATCTCCTGCCCCCACCCTGCAACCTTCTGGGGAGGCTTTAGGGATCCTTTTCACTGTGATTCTTTTTCCCTAAGGATGTCATCCGTTTTACTTCACCAGAAGTACCTTCCACAGAGGAGCCTAATCTTTACAGAGGCTTATCAGAGGAAGCTTTTACAAATAAGGAAATTTGTTTAACGTTTTGTCTGTGTGGTTGGTTGGTTTTGTTTTCTCAGACTGGGTCTACCTAGGTAGCCCAGGCTGGCCTCCACCTCGTGAAGGCTGGGATTAGGGATGTGCTCGACCGTTCATGGCTAGTTTGTTTCATTTTGCTACAAGTAAAATCTTATGTGGGATAGAGCTTATGTATCTGGCGTTAGATATAAATTCAAGAGAAAGCATGTTCCCCAGAAGTCTGATCTGGACAACTGGGAAATGCATTCTTCTATTCTGCTCATAGGAGCAAGACTAGAAAGCGTGGATGCTGGAAATATTTAAAAATAATAAACTATAATTTTAAAACCAGGTTTTTACGTGGCTGGGAGTTGGCAGCTCTTTATTTAGCAGAGGACTTACACATTCTAGACGTACTGCGGAGGGAGACAACAGAAATAAATAGCTTTGCATTCGAAGGGGCACGAGTGGAATGAGATGTCTATGGAGACACAGGAGCTAAGGGAAAAAACAGGGGAAAATGCTGGGTGAGGAGGGAGAAAAACTTTCTGGAACAATGTTGTTGTTATTGATAGGTGCTGTTGCGTGGAGTCCAACTGATAGTGACCCTCATGGGGATTTCAATGACTGGTTGTTTCAGGATTACTTCAGGAATGGATTGCCATGTCCTTTTCCCAATTTTGCAGTGCTGGAGATTGAACCCAGGTCCTCAGAGGGTGTAGAGTAGCACTCTACCAATTGAGCTAAACAATTGTTGTTGTTGTTAGGTGCAGTCCAGCTGAGTCTGACTCATAGCAACCCACATAGGGTTTTCAATGGCTGTTTCAGGATTGCCTTGAGAGTGGGTTGCCACATCCTTCTCCCATTTTGTGGTGCTGGGAATCGAACTGGGACCTCAGAGACTGCAGAGCAGCACTCTACCAGCTGAGCTAAATTCCAGCCCGAGCTAAACAATAGTCCATCATAAATTCTCTCCATGTTATGCCAGACTCCATTCTGCACTTTCCAGACCTCTGGGAAGAGTCTGCTGCACTATAGCCTGACGGGGAGGTGCTGGGGGAGAATAAAGAAGGAGGTGACAGTCCAGACCCCAGGGAGCAGTGCCCACAGCCCACCTCCCTCCTGCTTTCCTCCCTGGGCCCCTCGCCTTCCCCGAGCCTCTGATTCCTGGCCTCCCCCACACTGTTAGTCAGTCTCTGCTCAGGGATTCCACTGCTTCCAGGGCCCATCCACCACCCAGGTCACCTTCTTGGGTCACCTCTTCCTAACTCCATGCACAGAGCCTGCCCCAGGTCACTAGTGTGCTCTCTCAGTCTGTCCTATGTGAGGGTCTTTACTTACCTACATATTCTTCCCTACCCAGTTCACATGTCTATCAACAACGCCTTGTCTCATGCTCAGGGAATATTTGCCAAATGAGCAAACTCAAAAAGAAACAGGACAGTCAAAAACCAAAGGTAGAATAAGAGCATTGTGAGGTTGTGAGGCAGGCAACAGCAAGCAATAATTTGGCATAATTTAACTGGCCATAAGCCTCCAGATGGTACCCGTGGGATGAAAGAGCAGGGAATCCATGAGAATATTAAAAGAAAGGCTGAAATCAGAGGGCTGGAAGCTGAAGAACTTAGAGAATGAGGAACATACAGGATACATGTCATTACTGTTGTAGAGACTTTTTATCCACCCAGATCTGTACCTTATGCCATCTCATCCAATTTTCAATAAGAATGACTGCTTATTTTCATGTTTTATATAGGTATGATTAATTTAATAGTCATGTTTATTTAATAACACTCACTGTTGTTGTTCTTAGGTGCCAATGAGTCAGTGTCCAACTCATAGTGACCCGGTGTACAACAGATGAAACAGTATTGTCAGTGCTTCTATGCTATTCATAGTTTTCAATGACTAATTGTTTTTTTTTGGGAGTGGGTTGCCAGGTCCTTCTCCTAAGCCTACAGTACCTGGTGTTCCCAGGTGGTTTCCCATCCAAGTATTAACCAGACCTGACCCTGCTTAGCTTCCAATATCTGACAGGATCTCAGTGCTATGGCTGCAGGCTAGTAACACCTACATGGCACTTATGTGCCAGACATGGATGGTTCTGAGCACTTAATAAATTCTATCATGTATTTGGGCCTGCAGCTGTACCACTGTGGTGCCGCATCCCATCAGATCTCCGAAGCTAAGCAGGGTTGGGCCTGGTTAGTACTTGGATAGGAGACCACCTGGGAACACCAGTGCTGTAGGCTTGGGAGAAGGACCTGACAACCCATTCCCAAAAAAACACTCAGCCATTGAAAACTCTATGAATAACAGAGAAGTACTAATAATAGTGTTTTGCCTATCGTATATAGGGTCACTTTGAGTCAGACACTGATTTGATGGCACTTACCAACAATATAGCTGGGATTTAGCTCAGTTGGTAGAGCATCGCTCTGAAGTCTCTGAGGTCCCAGGTTCAATTCCCAGCACTGCAAAAATGGGAGAAGGATGTGGCAATCCACCCCAAGGCAATCCTGAAACAGTCAGCCATCAAAAAACCAATGATGGTAACTATGAGTTGGATATGACTCAATGGCACCTAACAACAACAACAATCATGTATTCTGGGCTGGAGTATGGTTCAGTTGGTAGAGTGCTACTCTGTGCTCTCTGAGGCCCTAGGTTCAATTCCCAGGACCACAAAAATTAGAGAAGGGTCTGGCAGCCCACTCCCAAAATAATCCCCAAAACAATTAGCCATCAAAAACCTGTGAATAGCAGAGAAGCACTGACATAATGCTGGGCATGTCACAGTGCCGGGGAGTGTTTTGCTCTGTCAGATCAGACTTGACAGCACCTAACAACAACGAATAATGAATTCTGTCTATAGCCATATCTCCCTGGAGAATGATCTTTTCAGATCTTGGAAACAAGCAGGGTTGGCCTGGTTAGTACTTGGATGGGAGACTGCCTAGGAATACAGGGTACTATTGGCTTGGGAGAAGGACTTGGCAGCCCACTCCTGAAACAATCAGCCATTGAAAACCCTATGAGTAGCAGAGAAGAACTTACATAGTGCAGGGCATGGCACAGTGTCAGGGAGTGTTTTATTCTGTTGTATATAGAATCGCTATGAGTCAGATTCGACTCAATGGCACCTAACAACAACAACATTGTATATTACTTATCATAACCCTACCAGGTAATTACTATATCATCCTTGCTTTGCAAATGAGAAAGGAGATGGAAATACTGTCCTGGCCAAGAATTCAGAGCTAGGAAATGGCAGATACAGATCCAGGCCAGAAAGTGTGGCTTTAGGGGACATTGTTCGAAGCACTGCGTTAGGCTGCCTCTCCTCTGGACCCAGCCAAACATCTTCCAATCTCAAAGAATGTGTTGATGCCCCAGTGCATCCTTCCTCCCAGCATGTCTTCTTGCTCTTCTTGGCAAACGCTGCATCTGACCAAACCCTACACTCACAAATGCCTCATCCTGAAAGGAGAGAGCATCTGGGCAGTGGATGATCCTAGTTACAATGGCTGATTTGGTGTGATCTTCAGTTTGTTTGTCACACCAAAGCTGTGTAGTGCTGCTTTTTCCAACGTGTGACGGAAGTTGTTAAAGAAGCTTGGCATGAGTCAATCTGAGAAGTGATTCCATACACCTCTCTCCAACACACCGCCTGGAAAAATGAATTCCAAAGAAATCCTTCAGAAAGCTCCTCAAAAGGAATGTGTTGGAAGTCTATAAAGGAAACACATTTATTAAGTTGGTGGCAGAGCATAATTTAATGCTACCTAACTCTTCAAGAAGACTATCAAGTCTCTTAACAAACAGTATTTTATCCCGCCATTAAGTTGCTATAATTACTCAGTATTTGACCAGATGGCAAATAATTCCCAAAGTCAGACCAGGTGTTCGAGAAGCAGAGATAATCACAAAGCTGATGGCTGTGGCAAAACTAATTTAAAATGCTGCCACCCCAGCATACTGGGGCTTCACATGAACACTGACCCCCTCCTCAACAAAGGAAAGGAAAGGTAAGAAAAAATGATGTCTTGTGCATGCAAGATGTGAGACAGTAGTGTTTAATTCCACTACTCCTAATGTCAAGTTTTATGTCAATCAACCAGTGTGCTCCCAGGTGTAATGTCTATTTGAGGCTTCAAAAGGCACAACAGCAACAAACACTTAGAAGGGCTCAAAATTAGCACCCATGGCAGGCAATGTCAACTCAAATAAATACCAAGCTTGGATACAATCTGACATTTCACACATTCCTCTTTTATGCATAGCTCCTGGATTTCATGGTCTCAGCTGGAAATCACAGAATTCTTCATTAATTTGCAAATGACCGGTTCCCATTAGGCAGCCTTTCCAGCTTTCTCTACCCCCTCTCAGAGATGGCCTAGCCCTTATTGAGGTTCAACCCAAAGAGGGCTGGATTTTTGAGGATGTTCCCTGGTGAAGTCTGGGAGCTTTCTCTTGAGGCTCTGGTAGGAGGAACTATGGAGCAATGACAAAGCACAGGCACATTTTCAGTAAGGGCTGCTGAATCATGATTAGACTGGAGTCACACAGCCTTGGTTCTAATGCCTGCTATCCTGCTGATTGACAAGGCTGTGAGCTGGGCCAGCTTTGTGGGCTTGTGACCTGTGCCCAAGGGCCACCTTTAAAAAGCCCTTAGGCTTAGTCTAAATCTCTGCTGTCACCATGTTGAAATTCTTAGTAATTTTTAAACAAAAGATTTTACCATTTCCGTTTACTGTGAGCCCCGCCAATTAAGTAGCTTTTCCTGACTAGGTGATTTATTAAATCTCTCTGAATTGTGGTTTCATTACCTGAAAAACACACAAGAATATTGCTACTCGTCTCATAGAGGCTGAGAAAAAATGATGTAGTCAGCACCTAGAGTACAGTGAGCACTCAATTCCCAGCGCTATTGTTGGTGTTTGTGACTGTGATTTGCTGCTGGTGTTACTGTCGTTATTAGTATGATGAGTTTTTAGTGGAGCTTACTTGCCTGTCAGCAGCCGTTGACAAAGGCACGCATGTGCCCACCTTGAAGCCTAACCCACTTGCCTTCCAGGAGGCATCACCCCTCTTCGTCCTCCCCCTGCATCTCCAACCTCTCCCTTCTCATCCTCTGATGGTTCTGTCGCAGCTCTCCAACCTCTGAGAACTGCAGGGCATCAAGACTCATCCTTCTCCTTTGCTATTTTCTTTTCTTTTTCTTCATTTCAGAAAACCCAAGTTTATTTAGTTTGTAATCTTTAATTTTCCTTTAGTTATAAACAGTACAACCCTCTTCACAGGTCAGAGTTCTAAAATGGTCAAGTTTCTTATTTTCCAAATTAATCATTCTTGGAGGTTCCACTTGTAAAATGTCTTTCCTGTTTTCTTTCCAGCCCATCTTCTGCGGTCTTGTCCAGGCTCCCACATTAGGTATCACCTATGTTGATGTTGGGGCTGGGATTTAGCTCAGTGGGTAGAGCGCTGCGCTGCAGTCTCTGAGGCCCCGAGTTCAATTCCCAGCACCGCAAAAATGGGAGAAGGGCTTGGCAATCCACTCCCAAGGCAATCCCGAAGCACTGAGCCATTGAAAACCCTATAAGGGTCGCTAAGAGTCGGATACCGACTTGACGGCACCTAACAACAACAACAACAACATGTTGTTATGAGCTAAATGTCAAAGTCCTAACCCCCAGTACCTCAGAATATGATTATATTTGCAGATAGGCTCTTTAAAGAGGTGATTAGACTAAACTGAAGTCATGAGAACACAGGAGGCCCAGAGGGAAGGCTATGTGAAGACACAAGAAGGCCACGGCCACCTGCAAGCCAAGGAGAGAAGAAACCCACTCTGCTGATGGCCTTGCAGCCTCTGGGATCATGAGAACATTCATTTCTATTGCTTATGCCACCCGATCTATAGGACTTTGTTGTGCCAAACTAATCCAGCTCACAACTGAAATATGTATTTGTGGCTCAGCCACTTCCCTTAAATTCTAGACGCATATGACTGTGTACTTGACACCTCCACTTGGATGTCTGAACTGTATCTGAGCTCTGAAGATGTGCCACCCTCAACTTTCATTCTTTGCAATAGCATTAATGTTAATGCAGGCTTTCTTATAAGCTGATGGAAAACTCTGAATCATCCTTGACCCTTCTCATTTTCTCCTGCTCTGCTTTGGATCAGTCAGCCAACTCCACAGGGTCTGACTTTCCTTGGTGTCCAGAGCTCAACCTTTTGCTACCAGCTCCTTCATCCCTCATCATCCCCATGGTGCTATCCTCAACCTCCTCTTGCCTGGATCATTCCATCTGACCTTTCCTTCTCATCTCAGTGAAATCACTAAAGTGATGGTGAGAAAAACACATCTGTCAGACTTTAACAGCTATGTTCAGATCTCTATAGTGACTTCCCTTCTCATTTAGAGCAAAAGTCACAATCTTGCCCATGGCGTTGAAGCCTCCCCGATCTCATCTTTCTGACCTCCACCACTGCAGCACCCTTGTTCCAGCTGCTCTGTTCAGCCTCCCATGCGTCTGTCACCCCAGTCCTCTAAGCACATTGACATTCAAGGTCTTTGAATGCTGTTTTCCCTTAGCATCCTCATGGCTGTCCTGAGAGCTAAGCCTAACTGAGACTTTAACACTTCCCTAACACTTCTATCCAACTTCCCTAATTTTTTTCTCCTCAGTGCTGACACTTTCCCACATACTCTTTATTTTGCTTATGATGTTACTCATCATCCTTTATCCCCACTAAGTCTTAATTCCTACAAGGCATGCATCATGTCTGCTTTCTGTTGTTTACTTCCACATCCACGTTCACCTGCTACAGGAGCTTCTGCTGTGTTAAAACCAGCTTTCTTTTACTGTAACTAATTCCTGGCAGAATCAGCTTAGAAAGAGAAATGGTTTGTTTTGGCATGCAGTTTGGGAGATTTCAGTACATTGGTTTGGGGCCTGTGGTGAGGCAGCACATCATGGTAGGAGCAGATGACAGAGCAAACTACTCATCTTAGGCTAGGAAGCAACAGGATGTGGGTGAAGAGACTAGGGTCCCACACCCCAGGGACCTGAAGACCTTCCAGAAGGCCTCACCTTCTACAGTTTGGGGTCTCAATCATTAACAAATGGGCCTTTGGGGATATTCAGACTACAACATGTGCTTAGTAGATTGTTGGTAAATATTTGCTAAATAAAAAGTAAAATGTGAATGAAAAATGGAAAAAATTGCCTCCTGTCTCTTCCCATATGCTTAAAATGTTAACCTTATCCCTACATGATACCATTCACAACATGGCATCTTTCTCCTAGACATGGACAGTTGTTTGTTTTGTTTGGTTTTGGTTTGGGTTTGGGTTTTACAATACTGGGGTTTGAACCTAGGAACTTGTGCATGCTAGGCAAGGCTTCTGCAATGGTTGGTTTTTTTGTTTGTTTGTTTGTTTGTTTTTGTTTTGTTTTGTTTTGTTTTGTTTTTGTCAGGGTCTCACTAAGTTGCATAGGCTACTTCTGGCCTCAAACAAATGATCCTCCTGCCACTACTTCCAGAGTGGCTGGAGTTATAGATGTGCACCATGTCACCTAGTTGGATCATTTGTTTTTGAAGAAACTATTGACTTTTGAAAGATAAATTCTATTCTCTAGATGAAATTAGAGAAAAATGTGTAGTGGAGTTTATCTTTACCTTAGAATTTCCATACCTTTATCTATAATGTACATAGACTTGATATATCTCAGAGTATCTATAGTTATATACCAAACAATTCCAAAATTTAGTTCCCATGACCCAAATAACAGTAGATGAACATTTGTTTGATGACAACAGCATGGAATCACCTTTTTTTCTAGCCTTCAAAACAGTGTAAGTTGTCAGGATTTTCCCCCATGAGACTTCCCCCTGGCCAGCTCAGGCTTTCTCTCTGGTCATCTACATTCCAAAACAGCAGATGAGGCGGATGTGACCTCCAGAGGCCTCAGGCTGGCAGCCCCATGACATCCCTCAGCTGCATTCTACTGGTCTGAAAGATCCCCAGAAAAGCTGAGACAAAGGGGATAGAAAAAGAGACTTCACCTCGTGTCTTCAGAAGAGTAACTCTGCAGAGGGGAATGGTAACTTCATCTTCCACGATGATGGGAAGAAGAGTGTCATAACAGAGATTAGAGGCACTTTGGGTCATGCCTTAAAATCTACCATAATCTGCCATTTGTCCTACATTACTCATGTTACTTCCATCTGAAAAATATTCCCCTCATCCCAGAGAGCTTGTGAGTCCCATCTCAATGATATCATTTGACTTGAGTTCAGGATCTCTTATCTTACATTGAGGTCTGGATATAAAGGAAGCTCAAGTACAGCTCCTTAGGTGCATCTTATCTTGACCCAGAAACTATAAACCAAGAAAAGACAAATTATCTGCCCTCCATACATGTATAATAGTGAGTTAAGGGCTAGAAAACTGGAATATACTCCCATTCAAAATGAGAAGAAATACAGGCCCAACACTGTCTGTGGCCCACAGGAATTCTGAACCCCAACCCATACCTGCTTCCAGGGACCATTTCTTTGATGGCAGGGAATGTTATTTGAATATTCCAAGTTCTCCTCCCTAAATCATTGTTCTCCTACATTCTCACTTCCACTCCTAGGTTCTTTTCTCAGAACCTCAGGTTCTGAGATGTCTTACTCAATAAAAAGTAACTTGTGTTTGCAGCTGTGAAACTTTATCAATCAGCTTCTTTTTAAGCAAATTTAGTTAGCAAATTTTTAATTATCCTACAACTACAAAATAATGGCTTGCATTATGATGCTCTCATACATGAATACTAAGACAGAGTAGGGAGAAGGACTTGGCAGCCCATCATGAAACAATTAGCCATTGAAAACCCTGTGAATAGCAGAGAATCACTGTTAAATATAGTGCTGGAAAATGAGGGCCTTGGGCTAGAAGGCATTCAAGGAACAACTGGGGAAGAATTGCCTCCTCAAAGTAGTTGTTGTTGTTGTTGTTAGGTGCCATAGAGTCGGCATCCGACTCATAACGACCCTCATAGGGTTTTCAATGGCTGACTGTTTCGGGATTGCCTTGGGAGTGGATTGCCAGGTCCTTCTCCCATTTTTGCGGTGCTGGGAATTGAACTCAGGACCTCAGAGACTGCAGCACAGTGCTCTACCCACTGAGCTAAATCCCAGCCCTTAAGGGTGGACCTTAATGATAGGAATGGAGAAAAGCCTCCTTTTGCTGATGTGGCACGACTCAAAATGAGAAGAAACAGTGACTGCAACATTGGGCTCAAACATAAAAAGATTATGTATGTGGCACAGTGCTGAGTAGTGCACTGTTGTACTTAGGGTCCCTATGAGTTGGATCCAACTTGATGGCACCAAAATAACTAACATACATGCATATCATTGTACATTGCTCAGATTCTTAGTCAGCTTTTTGCCCATAGTAAGTTGGGCACCTAAAGGACTCTTTTCAGTTTTCAATGTCTCTATTGATTTTAGATCAAGCAGAGAGAGCTTTCATAAATGCATCACTCTTAATTTTGTGCTAAGTTTCTTTTGCATTTTATCGGGCCTTATTCTCCAGCCCAAAAGCTACATCCATAACTTTTTGCATGACAGAGTTCACTCAATTTGGGGCTATTACAAGGCAGCATCATTAAGATTCTTGGAAGCCATTTTCTCTAGCCTAGTGGGACTTATCACAGACTCACTCTACTCTGTCAAAGTCAATGATTTATGAAGTGTGGTGTCCGAACAAGCAGCAACAACTGAAAACTTACTAAAAATGCAATCTGGTGGCCTTACCCTAAAACTGTTGAATTAGAATCTCTTGGAAAGGGAATAGCCCTGTGTTATAAGAAGCTCCTCAGATAATTTTGATGGATTCTAAGGTTTCAGAACTACTATTATCATTTTACCAGAGTCTTAAAGCCACACTCTTTGAGTTGATCCTTATCCAAAGACTTTTTCTTATAGTGGGAATCATTTGCAGACTCCAAAAACTGAAAATAAAAAGCAGTTTAATTCAACAAGTCTTAGATGCATGTCATTTCATCTAAAGTCTGCTTACAAGCTGAAAAGATCCTTCTGTAGTCTTTCTTCTGTGGTAACATATCATATTCAGCTAGAAGAACCTGATTGGTCTTCTCAACAGTCTTCCTAGGGTTCACTTGGCCAGATCCATACATTTTATTAGTGACTCTCTCTCCCTTTCTGTCTCTCTCTCTCTCTCTCTCTCTCTCTCTTTCTCTCTCTCTCTCTTTCTCTCTCCTCTTTCCCTTCCTTTTCTCTCTCTCTTTCTTTCTTTTTCTTCCTTTCTTTCTTCTTTTTCTTTCTTTCTGTACTAGGAGGTTGAGCCCAGAGCCTCACACATGTTAGGTAAGCACTCCATCACTGAGCTGCACCTCCAGCTCCCACTTTTCTTTTTTATTTTGAGACAGGGTCTCACTAAATTATATGGGTTGCCTCTGGCCTTGAATTTGCAATCTTCCTGGAATTGCAGGTGTCCACCACAATACCTGGGATATTTTGCATTTCTTTGGTCAAGGCCAGTCACAAATCCAACCTACTTTCAAGAGGATGGAGAAACAGATCACCTTTTTCTGGTTGTGACAGATTTATCACATTGCAATGTGACCTTCATACAAAGGCTGGAGAAACATGTAACTATATTTTGCAGAATACCATATTACACTTGGCCATCTTGAGCTTTGCCATCAAAGCTCAAACTAAATTTGGGTTAATGACTCTCTCCCATATAAACTAGAAACTTCATTTGCAGTTAGAGACTTTAAGATACTAAGAAAGCTGTGGACAGATATATCAAAGCTTCTATAAGCAACTAGTAATTATAAGTCAGTTTGTCACAGCACCAAAGAAGTAAGTGGCAGGAACAGTGACTTCTGAAATGTCAAATCCCAGCAAATCTTGAGGCTTATTAACATTTGATAGACTATGTAGAATTGAATGCCAAATAAGAAAAATATTTTTAAAAAGATAAAAGTGTTAGCCAACATAACAAAAAGATTAAATCTGAATATATACCTTATGTGACTGAGATTGAAAATAAACTATGATGATAAATAATTGTAGGAAACCCACCGGAAAATGAAAAACTTTAACATGTTTTTCACCTAATTTAGAGTGTTACTGCCTGGGATTTGGTAGATTCCTACACATTGGATAAAGTAAGGCACACACTGAGGATGTCATAACATGAAACTAGCAATGGAAATCAATTACAGGCTGAGTTTTCCTTATCCAAAAGGCTTGGCATCACAAGTGTTTCAGATTTCAGCTTTGTTTTGTTTTTAACTCTTAGAATATTTACTTATACATAATAAGCTCTCTTGGGGGCTGTGCTCATGTCTAAACAGGAAATTCATTAATGATTTTAGTTCAGTTGGCAGAGTACTACTTTGCACTCTCTGAGGCCATGGGTTTGATTTCCAGCACCACAAAAATGAGAGAAGTACCTGGCAATCCACTCCTGAAGCAATCCTGTAACAATCTGCCATTGAAAACCCTATGAATAACAGAGAAGCATTGACACAGTGCCAGGGATGGCACAATGTTGGGAGTGTTTCATTCTGTTGTACATAGAGTCGTTAATGAGTCAGACCTGACTCAATGGTACCTAACAACAACAATACACATAAAGACTGAAAGGAATTTTTTACAATATTTTTAGTGCACCTGCATTTTGACTGCAACTTGTTACATGAAGTCAGGTGTGGAATTTTCCACTTGTGGTGCCATGTGGCCCCTCTTAAAGTTTCAGATGTTGAAGCACTTCATACTTTGGATTTTAAAATTAGGGATGTTAAATTTATATTGTAAAATATGAAAGAAAAGGAACACCTCAGGAGAAAAAGATGGGGAAAGGAGAAGGAAGAGATTAGGGAAAGAAGAGAGAGAAGTTTTGTTGAAATAATATATCAGTTCTATCCAGAGCAGAGGAAGACTGATCTACCTCAGAGAAAATTCCATTTTCCACAGAGAGCTACACTTGTATATGCACAATTCTGGTAGTTTCAGAAGTGCACTTTGGACCTAGAGAGGGTTTTAATGTATTTTAAGTAGAGTCTCAGCTCCTCCATGACCCATTTTCTTACTCCAAGTGTGGTCAAACAACAAATGGATAAATCTAACAATTCTTCATTGTGTGTGCAAAATAGAGTGGGAATCATGTCTAATAGTTATTTGCTGTGTTTATTGTCAGTCCTGTCCTTCAGGGCATGGATTTCTTCTCTTTGGTTCACTCCTGCGTCCCAAGTGACAGGGAGCTGACACTATTTTTAAATAAATAAATAAATGAACTGAGTGTCCAAGTGTGTGGCAACCTAGTGAGTATGGATAGCATCGTGCTTAGTTGTTGAATTCAAGAAATTATAAATCATTTTAACTTAAATTCATATATTCTCTCATCTAAATCCAAGAATAATTCCTCCTTTATTATAAGCCTGAGAGTTTAAAAAGTCCTCATTAAATGTTTCCTAAATTCATAAAATACTTGAATCTTAGAAATATTTCCCTTCAGGACTTGGAAATGATACATCAGATTCCCCTGCAATGCTTGTTGTTGTTAGGTGCCGCAGAGTCAGTGTCTGACTTACAGCAACCCTACAAACAACAGGTGAAACACTATTGTCAGCGCTTCTCTGCTATTCATAGGGTTTTCAATGGCAGATTGATTTGGGGGAGTGGGTTGCCAGGTCCTTCACCCAAGCCTACAGCACCTGGTGTTCTCAGGCAGTCTCCCATCCAAGTACTAACCAGCCCGACCCTACTTAGCCTCAGAGATCTGATGGGATTGGACACCACAGTGCTATGGCTGCACACAAATATGATCATGTTGTTGTTAGGGTGCCATCGTGTCATATCTGACTCATAGCAACCCTTATAGGATTTTCAGTGGCTGATTGGTTTTTGAGATTGCCTCAGGAGTGGATTGTCATGTCCTTCTCCCATTGTTGCAGTGCTGGGAATCAAACCCAGGACCTCAGAGACTGCTGAGTGGTGCTCTACCAACTGAGCTTAATCCCAGCTCCCTGCAATGTTTAGGAATTCCTAAATTCATATTATACTACATTTTTCATAACACCACTTATTTATGCCATTTAAAATAATAATTGGTGACCATAGCAGTGAATAGATTTTCAAAACTAAAAGTTCTATAGGTTTTCTACCTAAAAGATACAATAACAAATGAACAGTTCATTATTATGAACCAATTATTGTGATATTATGTTTGTCAATGACATGTAAAAATAGTCTCTATCTAATGTTGATATCTGCTTAGAAATCATGAAAAGTAAGGATGTTAATACAAAGCAAACATTAATGAAAAACATTTAAAATTGAAAGATTATGCCAAGGACATTTAAGAAGTAAAAGTTATTCTTAAAATGAAATATTAAAACAAAACACTAATTTTTACAGCTGATAGTTTTGAAATTGTTTTATGGCATATTCTAAAATAAAGAAAAGCCTTTCTTCTTTTGTTTTACTCATGTCTTTTTTCAAAGGTTTAAATATTTTTGTCTGCTTGCCCTGATTTTGGCTTTGTCATTGTATTTCTCCAACTAATTCAGATTTTTAATGTTTCTGATTTTACATTGAAGAGCTAAACAATAGTCCCTGCCCATTTCTTCTGTTAAATCATCATTGCCTATATCTGGTGTTCAAAGACAGGAAAACACCAGCAAACGCTGAGTTACTTTTGAATAAAATGAAATCTGTATCTTTTAGCAAGGTAACAGCACTACATAGAACCAGGAGTTGAAATCACTAAGTGAAGGACCTATTTGTTTTCAATACTTCTTTCCTGGAGTATCACTGATAGTATAAAACATACTGTGTATATAAACTTATTAATATAGGTTTTATTTGTAAGAATGATGCAAATCAGCATCAGACCAGCCTCAGACATGTTAAGAGCTGTGAACGTGATTAACTGAGGAGCACTTGCTTGCCTTTCTCAGTCTTATTCCCAAAATGTTAACTTTGACTCTGTGTCAGCTTCCAACAGAGGGTCGTGGATTCTTTAGACCAACTGATGTCTAAACATGGATTGATAGACATGAAATAATATGGGAAAACACCACTCTTTCCTGTTTTCTTAATTTTTTCCTGAACTTCAAATTCTAAAAAACATATTTCTCAAGAAATATGGAGAAAGTTTTCTACCTAGAAACATTACATTCACATTATCATATCTTATTCCACAAAAATCTAGTTTTGTGCTGTGAAACAATTATCTTGAATGAGGGAGTCTTTCTAAGTAATGAATATTCATAGGAGGTTATTCTGAAGTAAAGTGAAGACCTATGTTCTTTTGGATGAGATTAAATATCTGTTTCATATCTGGTATTTTATTTCCTCTCCAAGTTTTACCTTGCTTAGTAAAGAGATGAAGTCAAATATTTTATGGCTCCATCTTAAATTACTCAGATATCTGCAAAGGTTCAAATGGTCTAATATTTTATGTTCACATTTTATTGTCCCTTATGTTATAAAAGCATATTTATTTGTCAGTGGATAAACCATATCACAGTATCACACATGATTAAATGAGTTTAAAATAGCAAATCTCCCTTAACTAATACTTTAACAAAAGGTTCTCATTTCCATTTACATACATAAAATTGAGCATGATTTTTGTACCTGCTCCAAGGAAGAAAGTTATACATTTGTACATTTTTTTCTGCCTTAACATAATCCTTTGCTACTTACTCTTTGGCAATGCTATTTACTCTCTTTTGTTAGTGAATATCTCAACAAAATAGTTTTGGGAAGTCTGAGGATTTGTGTCACAAGGAATTATCCCAAATACAATTACCATTTCATTTTCCTACTTGATACAGCGTGGCACTTTGAATTTTGTAGATACCTTTTTACTCAGAAGCTTCTTCAGACAACTTTGCCATTTGGGGGTCCCACAATTTCAGATGCTCCTCCTGTCTGTAGCTGACAAAAAACAGCCTTAAACCAACAGCTGTGTCTCCTTTATAACATGTCTTTAGAGAAAACACAAAGGAGAGACCCTTCTGGATAAAGTGAAGGTCAAAGATGAAATCTCTATTAGATTCTTGCTTGTTCAAAAGAGCCTTTTGCATGGCTTGGTGCAGATAGTTATTAAATCTTTTTGTATGTGTTTGTTACCAAGCAGTTGGCTGGGTCCTTTTCCTTTATTCTGGGTAGAAATCATTGGTAGGCAAGGAGAAGTTCTTCAGGTCCTGGTCTGTGGCAGTGTCTGTAATCATAAGCATTTGACAGCACATAGGCAGGAGTGTCACCAGCAAGTGGCATCTTCTAGTGTTGTAGCTCTTATGTAGGTCAAGAAGGTCAAGATTTCTCATCCCTTCAGGTGTTACATCTCCTATGTAGTCCCAGAAGGTTGAGATTCTTAAGGCTACAAGTGCTATAGCTCTTATATAACCTAAGGAGGATGGGATTCCTCAGCTCTCTACAGGAGCTAGTGTTGTAGCTTCCAGGCAGTTCTAGCCATCAGAATTCCTCAGTCCTAGAGAGTGGCCAGTGTTATAGCTCCTGGGCCTAGGGTGTCTCAGACTCTTTGTCCGAAAGACTCGAAAGCTCTCTGGAACCCTTCCAGCAACCAGGGCCTGCAGTTTCTCTTCTCTGGTTCTTTACAGCCTTGTCTCTCTTCTTTCATCCCTTCTCTTCCTGCCTTGTTCACTCTTTCAAACTGTTCAGCTGCCTCTTACTGCTATGGCCACTGTCATTGTTGCACCTTTCAGGAGACAGCTATCACTGCCCCTCCTCCCCCACCCCTCCTCCTCGTCTTCCTCCTCCTCCTCCGCCTCCTCCTCCTCCTTCTTTTGGGTTGCTGCCAGTTGCCAGTTTCTGTAGTCTTGCTTCTTCCTCAGCTGTCAAGCAGCCAGCCACTTCACTGATTATACAACTCAGTGTCTGATTGACCTACTGTCTCTGCTGTGCTGCTCCAACGTCTCTGCTGTCCATCACTGTTGTCATTATTGCCATTCTTCTGCCTCCACTGCTTCTTTCTTTGTGTTACCAGCTCAGCCCACACTACTTAAAAGTAAGCAAAAAGACCACTCAAGAAAAGTCTTTTATTGTGCCTAATGTTGCAACACCAGGGAGCACTACAGGAGGTTGTCTCCCAACCAGCTTATTAAGTGAACCAAACCTCCTTCTTATATAGCCAGAGAAGGGGTATTTGCACCAATCACAGCAAACCTCTCATGCAAATGAGATTTGTGTTTGCATTAATCACGGCATAGATCCTTTTGCACCAATCACAATAGTCTGCAGAGCCACCAGTGGAAGTGCTCTCCCTCGCCTGGATTGGTCACAGGTTCATCTGGAGTTTATCAAGGCTTGTGATAGCAAAACATCCAGTGCAAGCTGAAAACTGTTTAAAACAGCTATGGCTGGAGCTGCACCTTCAGGAGCTAGAATTGTGCTGCACCAGCAATTGTCATGTGCCTTTATCAAAGCATCTATAAAGTGTTCAAAACCACCAGTGCTGGTATAAAGGTGATTCAGCTGGCTGGTTTGACTGAGAGTCCTTTACTCAAAGCAGTCAGAGTAGCAAAAGAGAGTCTTACTGCTGCCAATTAAGTAATAACATTGACCCATGCCCAAACATCTGTGGTTATTTACAGGACAATAAGCATTAGATGGAGTTCTTACAGAGAAAAGTTATTAGTAACATCAATATTGCTTTTAACAGTGTTTAACAGTGCTTTTAACAATGCTAAAAAATAATGCTCAACGCCCCGGGGAAAGGTTGGTCCCCTTCATCTGTCTTAGGGTCATCACAGATTCAGAAAGAATGCAGAATACCTGGTTGTACCAAGAAGGACAAATTCTACAACATTTTGGACCCCTGTAAATATACACACAAACTCATGCCACAAGGCTACCAGTGCCCTCATTAGCCACAGATGACTGAGTGATTTCTATTGTCATCTGTGTGAGGAATCTGGTCTAGCCAGCTCCAACTGCACCTGGGGATGAGGAAGCAGAACTGCTATTATACTGTCTGTAGACAATTCTAGTTCCTCTTTGGGGAGTGCCAGACTCCACCTCCAGCACTCCAGTCTACTCTAATACTCTAGTATTCCACACCACTGTGCCTTATGTGGACCAGTCTCTGAAGAGGCCATTAGATTGCTACTTTAGTTATGTTATCTTCCTGGCTACTGATTTCCATTTTGTCCCGGGGTACTATCACTTTCAACTTCAAACCCTGAAATCCTGCCACCCAAATAGGCTCCAGTCACTTCCTTAGCTAGAAGGAGATGTCAAACAAGAGCTACTCATCCATGACTCCACAGTCCTTACCCCTATCTGTAGCTTCAGTTCAACAAGTCCAATTTTCAATCAGAGCAAACAGAAAATTCCCTTTACAGGTCCTAGTATGGATTTTGAGCAGTGCATGAATGCTGTAGACATCATGTATATAAACAATGTAAAGTAAGCAAAATACAACTCTTTGTGATCCAATTAATCTGTGATTCTATGCTGCTCCTATTAACAAATTTATGCAAATAAAATCCGGAACAGGAGGCTCACTAAAATAATCACAAGATGTCTTTTATGAAAATAACATGGGACAAGTGCTGTTAAATATAGAAGGAATAGATAACATTTTTAAAAATCCTTACATTTTCATTTTGTACTTTATTCTATAAACTTTTTCAAAGACTAAAATTTCAATATTGAAGCCATCATTTGCTGGAAGTTGGAAAGGAAATAGCTAGTACCCATCCTGATCCATGATCTTCTACAACTTTATTTAATTTGGAATTTAGCCTGAATTACACCTTCCAAACCCTCTGGGATTATAACTCTTCCCAGGTCACCTGGAAAACTACACAACTAGGTGGGCTGCTGTTCCAGCTCAGTGTCCACTTGGGCTTAGAAAAAGTAGATTAAGTGGAAGCCATTGGGCCCATTTCCCACTGACTATTGGGAAAGCAGCATCAATAGGTTCATCCATTTGTATGCAACATGGCATCTCACTCCTGATGCTTAGTTTTAGTTAGGAAACCTTTTAACATCATCATCATCATAATAATAATAATAAAAAAAACTCTAACCAATCCTAAGGATTTATAAATGTAAGGATAATTGGCTCAAAGTTGTATAAGTCATATAATTTATAAAACAACTTGTTTTTTCTTTTTTATGGATAAAATGATATGTCTTTCTTGTGAAAATGTTTTTGTTTTCCTCTTTGTTTTGTGTTCTGTTTAGTTGGTGTTTGAACAGCCTGAATTCTATTTTTTTTCCCTTTTGGGAGAGGAAGGGTATAATAATTGGAGTGGTGTGTTTTAAATAAATGATATATTGGGAGTTACCATGGCACTGGCCCACATTTGCAAGAGTAGATTATTTGCCCAAATCAGTAAATGGGCTGACTATTTTTTAAAGTATCATTAAAAGGCAAATAATCTCAGCAATTATGATCGCACCTGTGCTTGGGCTAATGGAAGAAAATAGACAGATACTTTTCACCTTATTACTTATTGGCCTAATAAGAAGTCTTCACTCCCACCAATATAAAACCCATACAACACAAGAAAGTGAGTGGGTGGGTCCCCTTTACATTAGCACTTCAAGCCCTCTGTTTCTGGCTTTATTCACACTTGACTCAGAATAGGCAGGTTATGTAAACAGCAACTCAAGCCTCATTGTACTGATGGATATAGTGAAGTACAGAGGGGTTATTTGTTACAGAGTTGGGACTAAAATTGGTTCTTTTCAAAAGACTTCTCTAACCATGCATAAAGTTAATCTTGATTAAAACCCTACATTGTTTTTATTAGGTGCCCTCATGTCAGGTCTAACTCATAGGTACCCTGTGCACATCAGATGAAACACTACCCGACAATGCCAGGCCTGGCACTATTGTCAGTGTTTCTCTGCTATTCATAGACTTTTCAATCATGGCTGATTGCTTTTGGGAGTGGAGTGGGCTGCCAGGTCCTTCTCCCAAGCCTACAGCACCTGGTGTTTCTAGTCAGTCTCCTATCCAGGTAATAACCAGGCCTGACCCTGCTTACTTTCCAAGATCTGATGAGACTGGATGCCAGGGTGGTATGGACTGGTTTCCTATAAATCTGATAAAATTCTAAATCTGTATTGAAACTCTCCAGCCTCATTTGCTGAGCACTTCCTTGAGTTTTCTGTGCTGTAGCTGTACAGAATAATTCCTGTGCCTTACATAGGCTCTCTCATTCCCCAAGACATTTCATATGTTGGGTCCTTGGCTGAGGATGCACTCCTTCTACCTTTAGCCAGCTGATGTCTGCTTGTATCATAAATCTCTATTTAAAAGCTCTTTCCCACTGGGCTCAGTGGCACATGCCTATAATCCCAGCAACTTGGGAAATAGTGGCAGGAGAATCATGAGTCAAAACCCCGACTCAAAATAAAAATAAATAATGCGCTGGGGTGCAGCCCAATGATAGAATGCTTGCAAAGTATGTGTGAGATCCTGGGTTCAACCCCCAAGTACAGCAAAAGAAAAAAAACACAAATTAAAAAATAAAATGAAAGCTCTTTCTTTAAAGAAGACTTTCCTGAACACTTGGAGTGAATGTCTGTCCCTGTATGCTCTCTTAGCCACATTGACCTACCCTGTTAAGGCTCATCATATTTATAATTTTGTCCCTATAAATAACTGGCAGGTGGTAGTGACTTCAGTCTTATTGTAATTATGTATTATGTTTTGTGACCAGTACCTGAAACATACTACACTTGGCCATTCGTATCCACAGGTTCCACATCCTTCCAATCAATCAACCTGGGATCCAACATATTCAGGGAATAAAGTTATAACTGTACTGAACATGTACAGAAAAATTCTTCTTGTCATTTCCTAAACAATACAGTTTAACAACTATTTACATAGTATTAGTATTGTATCAGGTATAACGAATAGGCTAGTTGTTGCCTGCAGCCATAGTGCTGTGGTGTCTGATACCCTCAGATCTTGGAAGCCAAGCAGGATCAGGCCTGCTTAGTACTTGGACAGGAGACTGCCTGGGAACACTAGATGCTGTAGGCTTGGGAGAAGGACCCGGCAACCCACTCCCAAACAACAATCAGTCATTGAAAACCCTATGAGTAGCAGAGAAGCACTGACAATACTCTTTTACCTGTTGTACATAGGGTCGCTATGAGTTGGACCTCACTCAATGGCACTTAACAACAACTTTAGGTTAGTGCCATTGAGTCAGTGTCCAAATCATAGCCACCCTTTGTTCAACAGAATGAAGCACTCCCAGAGACTGTGCTATGCCAGCACTATGTCAGTTCTTCTCCGATATTCACAGGGTTTTCAATGGCTGATTGCTTTGGGATTGTTTTGAGAGTGGGCTGCCAGGTCCTTCTCCCATTTGTGCAGTATTGTGGATCGAACCCAGGGTTTCAGAGAGTGCAGAGGAGCACTCTACCGACATAGCTAAACACCAACCCAGATGGTAGAGTGCTGCTGGTACAGTGCTACTCTGCACTTTCTGAGGCTCTGGGTTCCATCCCTAGCACAGCAAAAAATGGGAGAAGGACATGGCAGCCCACTCTTGAAACAATCCGCCATTGAAAACCCTATGAGGGTCTCTATGAGTTGGAGCTGACTCAATGGCACCTAACATATTTTCTAATCTAATTAACCCGCTTTCAACAGTTTTGTTTATGTTGTTAGGTGCCACAGAGTCAGATCAGACTCATAGCAACCTTATTAGCAACCCAATTACAAACAATTTTGTTGTTTTTGTTAGGTGCCGTCAAGTCGGTATCCGACTCATAGTGACCCTCACAGGGTTTTCAAAGGCAACTGTATTGGGATTGCCTTGGGAGTGGATTGCCAGGCCCTTCTCCCATTTTGCGGTGCTGGGAATTGACCTCGAGACCTCAGAGACTGCAGCACAGTGCTCTACCAACTGAGCTGAATCCCAGCCCACACAAATAATTTTAGAGGGCTATAAAATCAAATGCACTAGGTGCTATAGGCTTGAGAGAATGATGCAGCAACCCACTCCTAAAAAACAATCAGCCATTGAAACCCCTATGAATAGCAGAGAAGCACCTACAAGAGTGTTTCATCCATTGTACGTAGGGTTGCTACCAGTCAGACACTGACTCAATGGCACCTAACAACAACAACAAGTAACATGCAAAAGGGGCATAGGGTCCAGAGAAAATTCAGATCCCATCTACTGTCATTCATATGACTTTGGATCTAGAATTTTGAGTATTCATATTCAAAGGATCTGATGCTATGATCAATTCAAAATTATTCTCCCTTAGACCAGACTGGGAAAAAGCACACTCTCATGTATCTTTGGGAGAAGGACCTGGCAACCCCCTCCCAAAAATCAATCTGCCATTGAAAACCCTATGAACAGCAGAGAAGCACTGACAATAGTGTTTCCCCTGTTGTACAGAGGGTCGCTATGAGTCGGATACCGACTCGACGGCACCTAACAACAACAACAACAACATGTATCTTATATTTTCAAAAATCTTTAAATCGTCGCGTCTTCCAAAATGTATGGTGGTTCCATGTAGGGTCACTGTAGAGATGGAACAGTGACAGAATGACATCAATTAAAAAGAAAGGAACAAAAGGATCAACTTGGGAGGTGATGAGTGACTCAAAAATTTTAAGTGTAAAAATCATTATCAGTGTTACCATGATCATCATAATAGCCAGTGCTCAGAGTAGCTGCTACCAGCCCTATGCTAAGAGTTGCCTTTATAACCGATTGCCTTACATTGTCCGAAATGCCTGAAGCTGTAGTGTCATTCCACATCTTGACTGGTTTTATTATATACATATACATATACATATACATGTACATATACATACAGAGAGTTATAGATATATCTTCAGTTGTTTACAGATGATTGTGCCTAATTTTCTGGGCACTGAGCCCAGTTTGGCTTAATTTTTATTTATTCATATGTATTACATCCCAGATTTTTTTGAGAGGTGCTCTTGCTAATTAGCATTATTACATATAGTATAGTACAAATGAGTAGAACAAAAAGAGAGGGAGATAAAGAAAACTATAGTTCCTGCAGCAGCACTACTGATGTGGCATGAGGTACAAATCTGCTAAAGACAGACGTGTTAGAAATCAGCTACAAGCCTGCCCTTGATTTTATATCACACAAGGGAGCCAGCCTCCAAGCTGTAACATTCACACATGAAAAGAAAGATGTTTAGGTTCTACAGGACTTCTTTTTAAAAGCAGAATCAGATTCTAGCTCAGCCCAATCAAGAAAAGCTCAGTAGGTCTAGTGCTTACCACATTCCCTGCAGGCTTAGTACTGCTCCAATGCATGACATGCTCATTAATTCTGGAAGATCTGAGCTGCCCTAGGAAAGTGCACAGAGAAAGTAGAAAGTGGATCATGTGACCTTTACTAAGAAATATTAGAAAATACTGATTATATTAAGCAAGCAGACAAAGTGTCCAGGGAATCAAAATCTGTTTCATTAAAAATGTAAAAAGCAAAGCTCTTTCCAGTGGACACCAGGAAATTGTCCTGTGGGATTGTCAAAATTAGGCAAGTACCAGCTAACTAATTGATCATATTTTGAACCATTTCATTCATATCTTTCATTATATAACCTGACACACCACCACCAGAGGGTGGCCTCAGAATTGGTACTAAGAAAGACATATCATTTACAGGTGTGCAATGTCCTTCCTTACTGTGTTTTGACTAAGCTTAACACAATTATGGGGCTCTCAGTGAGTGAGCCAGGGGACCTGCCCTCCACTTTTGTGTGTGTGAAATAAGGGAAGGACAATGGTCCAATATCATGAGACAATAGGGGAAAAGTCTCCACCATTGTTTGCTGGAGAAAATTATTGGAAGCCAGTTTTTGATGTGATGGTTTTAGAGGTCTCCTTTGTTTATTTTGCCATTTTTTTCCATAGAGGGGTGAGGGATAGACACTTGTTCAAAACTACCTTCTGCCTGAATTAATTGAAAAATTACATCATTCTCCTACTGTTTTGAGAGTGAAGATCTGGGATGAGAGACAAATTTATTTTATGTTACATTTGTTTTTCCAATAAAGATGTATTTTGAGACTATTACAGAGATATAATGAATCATTGTAAGTTTAAGTATTTTACTTAATTAAGAATGAATGAATTCATTGATTTCAACACAAACTGAAGGAGAAAAATAGTTCTAGAAAAATAAATCATTCCTCAAAATGAATCTTTATGATTCTTTTCAGAGATTTATGACCAGAGGATCATGACTTCCAGGATAAACTACCATAAAAGACATCAATAAAATGAAATCACAAAACTTACAAAAATGTATCAGGATTATTTTGGTTAGGAGAGACTGAAAGCCAGAGCCCAACTAATTATGAATTACAAGGATGTTTTCATCCAGGTAGCCATGAAGTGCAGAGCAGCTGGGGGCAGGTGGACCGCAATGCTCTGTTCCCTGTGCGTAAGACCCACAGTCCCAATTTCTCCTGCAGTTGCACTTTTTGAGGCAGAGACAACAGCTCCTGACCTCACTTCCTCCAGCTTTCTGTCCAAAGGCAGAAACATGTGTTTCTTAGAAATCCATAACTATAATCATCTTCTGTGCCTGTCCTTTGATCAGTCCCCATCCCAGAGAAATGCACTGTGCTTGGTCACATGCTCCACCTTTAGATGCTTGGCTGTGACTAACGACACTAATGACACCTGGCATAGTAGACAGGTAGCTCTCCACATAAAACCAAGGGAAGCTTGCCAGAAAATGAGCTAATGGCTCTTGGTAAGAGAAAAACCAAAATGAACCGAAAACAGATGCTGATGCAAAGAAATTACTTCTTCTCTGGAAGATTTGGAATGCAAATCAAGAAGAAATTTAGCAGGACTCATTATACTAACACCCAGATGTATATTCTATTAACATTTGGATGTATTTTTTTACAGATTACCTATATTTTCCCCGCATACCTTAATCTACTTTATGTTTAACCAATGGGCTTATGTTTTTTTCACAAATTTATCATTGAAATCCATACATTCTTGAATAATTTAAGTTTTTTATTTAGCATTATTCTGTGAAGGCTTTTAGAGTATCAACCTTATTGTTGTTGTTAGGTTCCATTTAGTCAGTATCCGATTCATAGCAACCCTACATATAACAGGAAAAACACTATTGTCTGTGCTTCTCTGATATTCATAGGGTTTTCAATGGCGAATTGATTTTTGGGAGTGGGTTGCCAGGTCCTTCTCCCAAGCCTACACTACCTGGTGTTCCCAGGCAGTCTCCCAACCAAGTACTAACCAGGCCTGACTCTGCTTATCTTCCAACATCTGATGGCATTGGTTGCTACAGGGCTACAGCTGCAGGCGAGTATCAACATAGCCCTGTGTTAATTCCTCACAGAGAAAAATGCATATTAAGGATGATCTTAGAAAAAAACTATATATAAACAGATATATAAAAGTAAACAATCATACATAGCTTGTTGTTGTTGTTAGGTGCCATCCAGTCAGCATGCGACTCATAGCAACCCTACATGCAACTGGCAAAACACTATTGTCAGTGCTTCTCTATTATTCATAGGGTTTTCAATGGCTGGTTGTTTTTTTAGGAGTGGGTTGCTGTGTCCTTCTCCCAAGCCTACAGTATCTGGTGTTCCCAGGTGGTCTCCCATCTAAGTACTAACCAGGCCTAACCCTGCTTAGCTTCCAAGATCTGACAGGATCAGGCACCACAGTGGTACAAATGCAGGCATACATAACTAAGAAGGGAAAATATAAGCAGAATAGAAAGAAGAAGGGAGGGGATTAGGAAAGGGAAGCAAAAATTATGGAAGGTGGGAAGGGGAGGAGAAACAATAGAAAGAAATAAAAGGGGAGAAGATAATCTCAATGTAAATGATGGTACTTCATGAGTAGATGGGAAAAATAGGAGACTATAACCCATATATGCATATGAGTTTTACCATGTATTAATCATAAGCTTCCATGAATTTTGTAAGTTGATGAAAGTGTAACCAAAAGTGATGTAATAGTTGCACAATGGAAAAAGCAAGTGCCATGTTACTCTTATACCCTATCAACATTTATCAATAAAGAGAAAAGAAAATTTTAAAAAAAGTGATCTTAGGGTAAAGTTGTTGAGTATGAAACGGATACAGAAATGCTATTTTGACAATGAAATACACACACACACACACACACACACACACACACACACACACCATTGTGGCATCAGATCCTGTCAGATCTCAGAAGCTAAGCAGGGTCAGGCCTGGTAAGTAGTACTTGGATGGGAGACCGCCTGGGAACACCAGGTGCTGTAGGCTTAGGAGAAGGACCTGGTAACCCACTCCCCAAAAACAATCTGCTATTGAAAACTTTATGTATACCAGAGAATCACTAACAATACTGTTTTGCCTGCTGTAGGTAGGGTCGCTAAGAGTCAGATATCAACTCAATGGCACCTAACAACAACATATATATGTGTGTGTGCATGTGTGTGTATATGTATATATATATAATTGTTGTTGTTGTTGTTAGGTGCCGTCAAGTCAGTATCTGACTCATAGTGACCCTCATAGGGTTTTCAATGGCTGACTGTTTTGGGATTGCCTTGGGAGTGGATTGCCAGGTCCTTCTCCCATTTTTGCGGTGCTGGGAACTGAACTCGGGACCTCAGAGACTGCAGCGCAGCACTCTACCAACTGAGCTAAATCCCAGCCCCATATATATAATAGATATGTGTATATATATATGTATATATACATACATATATATTATATATACATACCTGTATATATATACAGGTATGTATATATAATATATATTATATACATTTATACATATTATATATACATATATACATACATATATGTATATATAATATATATGTATGTATGTATATATATATATAAAAAACATAATGGAAAGAATACTCTTGAAACAGCCTCCCTTTGATGTACCATTATGTAGTGATTATTTTTTGTTCTTTATCTCTGAATGACATTTGATAATATGAATTTTAATGGTACCTTGTATTTCTTTGTCTAACGTTCCATAGTTTATTTAGCTAATCTCTCCTGTGGCAGTTTAAATATTACAATTTTGAACTATTATATGTAAAAAATAACTTCAATGAATATTCTTGAATATAAATCTTGTTTTGTATCTCTAATTATTTCCTAAGGATAAATACTTCAATGCCAAATGGTCTAAAACATTTTAAGTCTTTTGACACAAATTGCCGAAATACCCTCCAGAAAGATGATTCCATTTATATTCACAATCCCATTCTTGCTAACATTTTATATTAAAATTGTTCTATCTTAAATTTAGAAATAATGTATGCATATAGTTAAGAAATTTTAAAAAGTCCCATTATCTTAATAAATTCTGCTTTTACTGCATCTTCTGAGCAACACTGTAAGTCTATTTAATATGTTTTTAACTATTTCTTTACCAAATTTGAAGTATGCTTATTAACATCTGTGCTATAAAATAAGAGAAGTGGTTGTATTAGTCATGGTTTTCAGTGGGAACAGAACCAATAGTATATATAACTACATAAGAGAGGATTTACTCAGGGTATTATTTAATGTGATCTGAAGGCTAAGAATTCCCACAACAGGCTATAAGGTAGAGAATAGGGAGATTGGTAATGTGGCTCAGGTCTGAGTCTAAAGGCCTCAGAATCAGAGAATGTGGGTACAAGGCCCAAGAAATTAGTGGACATTTGTTGTAAGTCCTGAAGTCCATAGGCCCAAGAGCCTAGAGTTCTGATATCCAAGGGCACAAGGAGGGTGTCCCAGTTCCACAAACAAATGAGGGAGCAAGGGAGTGATTTCCCCTTCCTTCTGCCATTTTGTTCTGTCTGGGCCTCAGTGGACTGGAGGGCACCTGCTCACACCGAGGAAGGGCAGGGCTGCCTTAACCAGCCTACTGCCTCAAACACAAAAAGCCACTCTCAGAATAGTAGGTGCCAAACAGTACAGAAGAGCACAGAACAGTAGGTACCAAAGATCAAGAGGGCAGAAGAGGGAGCTGGTCCATGGGTACAAAGTTATAGATCAATAGGAGAAATATGTTCTGGTGGTCTACTTCACAGTAGGGCACAATGCAATTAACAATAATGTATTATATATACAAAATAGCTACAAAAGAGGATCCTGGGTTTATTTTACTTTTAGTACTGGAGGTTGAATCCAGGGCCTTGTGCATACTTTCCAAGTGCTTCACCACTGAGGTACACCCCTTTTCCATTTTTTGTTTTTTCAGTTTTGAGACAAAGTCTCTCTAAGTTACTTGGGCTACCTCTGGCCTTGAACTTGCAATCAGCTAGCCCTCATCTCCTGAGTCACTGGGATGACAGGTGTGGGCCTCCATACCCAGGCTAGAAAAGGGGATTCCAGATGTTCTTACTACAAGGAAATGATAAATTGTCGAGATGATGAACATGTTAACTCTTCTGATCTGGTCATTACACAATGTATGTATGTTTTAGAATATCACACTGTGTCTAAAAATATGTACAATTATTATATCTCCATTAAAACTTTAAAAAGATAAGTTAAGGGCCTGGGGATGTAGTTCAGTGGTAGAACACTTACCTACCATGTGCAGGGCCCTGGATTTCATCCTCAGCACCATAGATAAATAAATAAATAAATAAATAAATAAAATTTATCTATATTTATATCTGTCTGTCTGTCTGTCTCTCTCTCTCTCTCTCTCTCTCTCTCTCTCTCTCTCTATATATATATATATATATATATATATATATATACATATACACACACACACACACACACACACACACACACACACACGTAAGTGCCATTCTCTTCCAGAAACAGCCTGCTGAGAAATACACCAAGAAATAATGCCTTACTAGGTATCGGGTGAGGGACTGGGATTTAGCTCAGTTGGTAGAGTGCTGCTCTGCAGTCTCTGAGGTCCTGGGTTCAAATCCCAGCAACGCAAAAATGGGAGAATGATGTGGCAATCTACTCCTGAGGCATTCCTGAAACAGTCAGCCATTGAAAACCCTATGAGGGTTGCTATGAGTCAGACACGACTTGACAGCACCTAACAACAACAACAACAACAGGTATCTGGTATTACCGAATTGATAAATTGGACACATGAAATTAACTGTCATAGTAGTTTAACTTACATACACTAACTCCCGCACTGGGATTTAGTTAGTAGATTTAGTTAGTAGAGCACTGCTCTGCAGTCTCAAAGGTCCTGAGTTCAATCCCCAGCACCACAAAACTGGGAGAAGGACATGGCAATCCACTCCCGAGGCAATCCTGAAACAACCAGCCATTGAAAACCCTACCAGGGTCACTATGAGTCCCACACAACTCGATGGCACCTAACAACAACAACAACACTAACTCCCTCCCCTTACTTTCTCCCATTTTTTTATATTATACACTTAGATCCCCATATACACAATATACGTATTACATATGTGTGTATATATACACATATGTATGGCAGAAGGATGTGGCAACCCACTCCCAAGGCAATCCTGAAACAATCTGCCACTGAAAACCCTATGAGGGTTGCTATGAGTCGAACTCGACTTGACGGCACCTAACAACAACATACACATATGTAATACATATGTGTGTGTGTGTGTGTGTGTGTGTGTATACATATACATATACATATACATTGCCTGCAGTGGTAGCCCTGTGGCATCCGATCCCATCAGATCTTGGAAGCTAAGCAGGGTCAGGCCTGGTTAGTACCTGGATGAGAGACCACCTGGGAACACCAGAAGCTGTAGGCTTGGGAGAAGGACCTGGCAACCCCCTCCCAAAAATCAATCTGCCATTGAAAACCCTATGAACAGCAGAGAAGCGCTGACAATGGTGTTTCCCCTGTTGTACAAAGGGTCGCTATGAGTTGGATACCGACTCGACGGCACCTAAGAACAACAACAACAACAACAACAATACATACATACATATATACATATACATATATATATATGTATGTATATATGTATGTATGTATATACATATATATATGTATATACATATATATACGTATGTACACATACATATATATATGTATGTACACATACATATATATGTATATATGTATATATATATACATATATATATATGTATATATATATACACACACACACACACATACATATATATATATATGTATATGTATATATGGTAGTGGTAGAGATCAAACCCAGAGCCGTGAACATGCTGGATAAATACTTCCATAAAATTTGATCTTTTAAAACTAAGTGTTTACTTTGTCCTGTAGGCATTACCAAATTTGGACAGAATCTTTTACCTCTCCACTAACTGAGACAAGATGTGTTCACTATGACTTCTCCAACTGTTTCACACCATCAAATCCTTTTCACCTCCTGCCTCTGTTAATCTGGCCTGAGGTTTAGCTCAGTTAGTAGAGCACTGATCTGCACCTTCTGAGGCCTGGGTTCTATCCCCAGCACCACAAAAATGGAAGAAGCCCCTGACAGCCCACTCCTGAAGAAATCCTGAAACAATCCGCTATTGAAAACCCTATGAATAGCATGGCATAGTGTTGGGGAGCATCTCATCTGTTATACATAGGATCACTGTGAGTCAGACCCGAATCAACAGCACCTAACAACAAGCCTCTATCAATTGTTCCCTTACTTCTCATCAGGGAAGTGCCACACAGGTGACAAGGACCGTACAGGTAAGCGAGCCTATGGGATACATAAAATGGGGACTATGTTGTGGACACAGAGAAAAGTCACAGGAACAAGGTACAGAAAACTGACTGTAACACTACCAGGTCATTTTTAAAAGTCTATTATTCTGTCAGCAGCGGGGTTTCTCCACCATGCCCCTAGAGCTATTTGGGACTAGCTGATTCTTTGCGGTGAAGAAGCAAGCTTTGCGTTGTAGGCTGGTTAGCAGCACCCAAGCTACTGCCCACCACATGCCATGAGGAACCCTCTCAGTGGTGGCAAGCAAACATGTCTCCAGACTTTGCACTCTGTCCCCTTTGGGTCTCCGTTGCCTGGTTCCAGGGATTCAGGTACAGGGAATGTGACACAGCCTTCTTCCTTCTGTGATCAAAAATGTGAGCCTTGGCCCTGGAGGGAGACCCTGGTGCCTTTTCTCCCTGGGAAGAATGATTTTTCCATCTTTTGTTTTCATTTTGGAGGGTTTTATTAGTTTGTTTTCTCTGTAGGCCTGTTGTGGCCACATGTCCTCTTTTCTCTCAAGGGACATTCCCACAAAAGCCCAGAGCAGCCCTTCCCACCCATCTACATTCCCTTTCTAAGGTACATGTGGCATTGATTTCCTAATGCTTTATTCTTTCCTTGCAAAGTCCAGTCCCACCTCCAGAATTCTGAATAATGTAAGCATATGAATTTAAAATTGTCTCTACATCACCCTGACTTTATAGCTTATTAGTTAAGTCCCTCTGCATTTCATTTTTCTTTTAATTTTTGACTCTGAACTTCCCTTCCATCCCAATCATTGTCTACTAAAGTCTCACTTGGGACCTGGTGAGGAAGACATGCAGCTGGTGGTGTTTGCACCTTTTGCTGGGTACCAGGAGTTGTATCCTTTTCACTAGGTAGGTCTTTCAGTCTAACTTCTCAGCTCATGACTTCCTTACCCACAGTCCTGCAGAGCACAAGTCTGAATATCTGTTTTCTTGCTGCTGGCAACTCCTTCCCCACCTGTAGCCCCAGGGAGATAGCGTGCTACCTGAGGCTCCTCTAGCCAGGTGACCATAGCCCTTTTTTGGTCCACTGTTCCTGTATAAGACCCTGCTTTCAGCTCCCTGTCATTCAGTGGCCTTGATTTTATTTCACCTTTGAGTATGGGAATGCCACTGTTAACTCCTCTACCAAGCCACTATAAAACCCTTGTCTCAGAACATAGATCAAATTCCAATATTTCCAAATGGACAGTCCTCTCTGGTTTTCAGTCACTTGGAGACTTTGCTTTTTCACTCTAAGCTCAATCTACTCTGAATTTCATTGTATTTTGTTGCTTTACTTGTTTTTCAGTCTTTATAAATGATGTGCCCTGTCTCTGTGCTAAGAATGGAGGTGGCAACTGGCCTCCTAGCACAAGCAAGGCAGACAAACATCTCTCCTGCCCCGTTGCTGGCATCTCCTGCAGCCCTTCTGTGCCTGGCAAGGAAGCAAGTGCAGTGAAGGTGAAGACCAAGTTCCCTGGGAATGGGATTGCCAGGGGCGGAAGCAGTGAGGCACACAGGCCAGTATGAAGGTGCTCACAAGGCACAAAGTCCTTCTTTCCCCTTGTAGAACCAGGGGTCAAAAGTTTTAGGTATTAGCAGTGCAAGACCAGATTTTTCTAGAAAAGAATTTTAGAAGTATGTAAGGTCATTGATAGCATGGAATGCAAGACATCTCATGGAGAAAACCAGTTGGAAGCAAGGATAGTCTGTAAAGCAGACTAGATGATGAAGAAAACAATATGTTATTAAGCAATAGTCATGGTGGATAGGATATTAGTAATAAAGAATGGGGTGACATGGAGCTGGGGAAGATACTGAGGTTGCTACTAGGGAGGTGTGGAACACTGGGGTGAAAGAACCAGGAAAGTCAGATTTGAGTGAAGCTGCACCATCCTCAGAAATCTACGTCAAAGGTTCTTGTAAACATGGTGCCTAACAAAGAGAGTCAAGGCTTAGAAACAGACAGAAAAAATGCATGAAAGTTGGCAGTGTCACTATATTATATGGGATGCAACAAGAGATGAGAACCAAGAGGGAATTTGTGGGAATCTCCACAATCAAGCAACAGGTGGGGAAGGAAGAATGAATAAGCACGGATGGGAAGGCAGACAGCAGGAATCAGATACAGAAAATGTTAGTGGTACTGAGAGGCTGTGTCAAAAAGAAAGGATCTACCAGCCTTGGCAGGTGCTGCTGTGAACAAAAACAGGAGAGGTAGTGACTGTGTGGAGACGGGGGTGGGGTGAGGACTTAGACACATGGAACCATTTTATTTCTTTCAAGGTGAAATACTGGCAAAACTATGATAAAATATTAACATAAGATAAACTTTAGATGGTTCACTTGTGGATATGTTATTTTATATACCTCCTATATTGTCTACAGGCTGCAGCCTTACCACTGTGGTGTCCAATACCATCAGATCTTGGAAGCTAAGCAGGGTCAGGCCTGCTTAGTTACTTCGATGGAAGACCACCTGGGAACACCAGGTGCTGGAGGCTTGGGAGAAGGACTCAACAATCCACTCCCAAAAATCAATCCCTAAATCTAAAGGACAAGAGGAGACAACAATTAGTGCTCTGTTATGACATCCATCGACAAGTTCATTGGTAAGTAGTCACTGTTTTTCAACACTTGAGTAAATAAAATACAGATATTCAAAATTTCAATTATCCCAGGAAACAGATAAACAAAACAGACCTTTAAAACCTCCTTCAACTATAGTTTCATCACCATGTGAATTTATATTAAGTATGAGAAGCAATAAAATTAATCTAGTTTTCATGATTTGATTTCATTGGCTTCAAGCTTTTTACTTATTTGACATGAAAATTTCAATTCATTCAAATAGAAAGGAGTTTTATACAGTCTAGAGTACAGATATGATTATCCTTATCCTTCTTTTTGTGATTTTCTTTGGTTGCTTTTGTTTCTAGAGTCAGGTTCTCACTATGTAGCTCTGACTGACCTCAAACTCAAGATCCTCCTACCTCAGCTTCACAAGTTCTGGTATAGTAGGTGTGTGATATCACACCCAACCTTTATGCATTTTTGGAATATTAACTGAATCTACGAAGCACTTTACAAAAAAGACCGATACAGTAAAATGTATGCCTTCTAGGAATTCACCTTCAACCAAAGACCACCACCAAGTACAATGTTGTCTTAATAAGAGCTGAGAGCAGGCTAAGTGTGCAGCACACTTATTAAAATTCCAAAGTGCAAATATCTTATATTTTATATTTTATATTAATATTTTACACTTATATTAATATTTTATATGCTAATGTTATATTTCACCCCAATAGCAGGCAGAAAACTTTATTTAGCTGTAGAGGTAAGGGGAAAGTAAGAAAATGTGAGCTACCAGTGAGTTTGTACAGAGTCCTTGACTTAAGGAAAGAAGTATGCTTTTAATACATCCTAATTATGAGAAGCTAGGAGAAAGACCTGGCAATCCACTCCCAAAAAACAATCTGCCATTGAAACCCTTTGAATAGCAAAGAACACTGACAATAGTGTTTCACCTGTTATATATAAGGTCACTGTGAGTCAGACAGGGCCAGGATTTAGCTCAGTGGGTCGAGTGCTGCGCTGCAGTCTCTGAGGTCCCGAGTTCAATTCCCAGCACCGCAAAAATGGGAGAAAGGCCTGGCAATCCACTCCCAAGGCAATCCCTAAACAGTCAACCATTGAAAACCCTATGAGGGTCACTATGAGTCGGATACCGACTTGACGGCACCTAACAACAACAACGCGTCAAACACCAACTTAATGGCACCTAACAACAACAACAACAACAACAACAATTATGAGAAGCCTCTAAATGACAGTGATTCTGGTGGGCTGATGCACACTAGACACTTGAAACCAGAGCCTTGCCTTTGTAATTTATGTCCCACTCTGTCATTTACTCCCTCATGTGAGTTTGGGGGAAATTTTTCATCTAAGTTGTTGTTTCTTTATCTGTAAAATGAGAATAGCAATCCCTGTCTCCCAAGTTATCCTGGAGATTAAATGAGACTGTCTTGTCAATGCAGAGCTTTATATGTGTTAGTTACACATAAACATGAAGGGAGTTATAAAGAGAAGAATATTATTAAATATGAAGAAGCTAAATATATTTGTAGAGAACATGCATCCTATGTGTAAGTAAATATTCTTAATATGTTATTCAGAAATAAAAAATTCATTAGTCTAATAAAAGCAAATGAAAATTATGCCCTTGAACTGCTCCCAGGCAGTAACCCCAGAAATGATGCATAACTTTTCATTTGGTATGATTCCATAAAGTAGACAATGTGTTTAATCTTCTGTTGCATTTTAAATTTTAGTCTTAGTTCATTAAGAGGAGAAGGAAAGAGGACTCTTTCCAATATGCTTTACATTTTTATAAACCTTGGCATAGCCAATAAAACCACAAACCTAGCAAAGAAAACATTTTCTCTATGAGATCATAAAAATAAAATACTGATTACACTGAGTAGTGTTTCAAATTAACTCACAGTGCTAGCTTTAATCACATTTCATGATCATATGAATTATCATGTATTTTCTCTTTCCATGCCATTCTTTTCTTCACTTGAAAGCCATATATTTTCAAGTTTGCAAGTACTTTTTTTTTTTTGCACAGAAACCACAATTGTATTTACTTGTATTTGTAAAAACCCCAGCTTGTTAGTATAAGGAAGATAATAATATATCAAGCCATCCACATTCCAATAAGCCCCAGGGTTAGAGTCAATAGATGAGCCAAACCAGAATGGGTAAGACATAATGGGATAAATGGAAGGCTGGTGTGTGGATCATTGGCTATAGGTTCTCATTTGTAATAATGGCTGACTCATTTCTGTAGTGTAATGGGCTTGCTTCTTTTTCAGGGTTGAAATGTAAGGGTGTGTCACATATTACAATGGTATAATTTAAAATATCTTAGAATGAGTCTTTGGAATGCATACATTTACTTTCTGGATCATAAAGCCAATACAAATAATTCAGGCCAGATTGGAAAGACTGTAACTCACTGTTCCCCAGCAAGGCCCATGGCTAATCCATATTTTATGCAATGTACATATTTAATGAAAGAGGAACTGTATTCCATTTCAGAATGAAATGAAATGCTGGTTGTTCTGTAATTAAAGGGTAAGGGCTGCCCTTTGCTTTCCACAATTGGCTCCTGGGTGGCAGCTCTCACCCCAGGGGAAGGCCTGCCATGGTTTCCTCCCCCTTCCCTCCACCTCCTGAAGGGCAGGAGGCAGAAACTGTGTGCACTGTTCACAACCATTCCTTTAAATACACCTGTCAGCAGGTGTTGAAAACCCACCCAGATGCATTTGCCTCTTTTCCCCAGGGAGGTCAGAAAAGAGGTTCCAACCACCTCTCCTTCCATGGGCCAGTATTGTATGCCTTTGTAAAGGGTTTTGTCCCTTATTTGAGACAGAACTGTTGGAGGCTTTGCCAGTGTCAGGGTGTGAAAAGAAAGAAGAGACTGTTTCAACTAGAGAAACTCATTTTTGTGATCTCCTGGAGAGAGACCTGTTAAACTAGTGGGTCTACACTGAGGGCAGATAAAAAAGGGCAGATTCGTGAGGAAGGTGTGCAGCCTGAGAGACTCAGCATAGTGCCTCCCCCATGCTCAAAAATTTGCCTTCAAAGATTTCACCCTCTGGATAAAAATACTTGTTTATATAGAAAGATCCCACAAATATACAAAATCCCTTAAAAATCATAGGTCAATGCATGACAAGTCATTCACATCTTGACATGTATTAACAATCAAGCTACTTACTAGGTTCTGGAGTAAGGAACTCCAGGACAGGCAAGTCTTTCTGGAAAAGCCTATATAGCTCCTGGTAAGGTGCGTTACTCTTAGAAGAACAGTCAATGGGCTTGCATGTATGGTTGATTTCTTAGTGCCTACAGATCAGCATGGAGGACACATGCTGATGGGATGGGCGGAAATAAGCCCTGATTTAGAGACTATGGAATAAAAGTTTAAAATAAACTCAGTGTACATGGGTTTCGTAGCCACCTGATGGCCCTCCTGTTATTCATAATGCAAGGTATCAAACGGATGTGTCTAAGTGAAGCCATTATGATGCAGATTGAAATGGTTTTAACAGGGGAGGACAAACCTAGAGCTGAAAGTAAGAGCTGAGAGAGATACAAAGAGACAGAAAGAGAGGGAGACATCTTTTTTGTGGGTACCAAGTAGGGGGGAAAGGAAGGGACTGCCAGGATGCACTGAAAAGAAATATCACCTTCTTAGACCCCTGTCTAAAATCCCCTAAGTCACTGCATTCAGAATAAGTATAGTCTTTCCTACTCAATATTTTCTCTTCCAAAAAGGAGGAGGGAAAGATAGGCAGGCTTGGCAAAAATAGCAAGGCGGAACTCACATCCCAGGTGCCAAATTTTATGGCTAGCTGAATTGAGATCTTTCTTTTCAAAATATAAATACTCAGTCATTCATCCCTAAAGGACATAAGGGACAATTTAGCCGTGTAATTGGCTCATTGCCATATTACCCAATATGGAAGGTGCACAGAAACTAGATCTATGTTTTCGTTCCTAACAAGGCTCATGGCTGAATGCCAACTCCAAACTTTTTTTTTTTTTGACTTCCATAAAGCTGGGGATGGAACCCAGGATCTTACACATGCTAAGCAAGCACTCTACCACCAAGCTATATGGCCAGCCCTACAACTTCAAAGCTTTAAAAATGCTATTCTATAGCCTGTGGGGAAGAAAAAGAGAAATTCTTGGGACCAGGAAAGGAGTGATTTTCATAGGATAGTTTCAGTGCCAAGTGAGCGAAGAGAGGGCAGAAGCAGCAAAACAATTATATGTGAATGCCTTTAATCGACATAGAAGCAAAAGATTTCCAATTCAGTCAGTAATCAGCTCCTAGCCAATCAAAAAATGTTTTGACTGAATTATCCATAATAAGTTTATCAAGATGAGGGCCCAGAAAAACAAGCATCCTAATTTGCTTCCACATTAGATTTGACATTTAGGCTCAAGTTGCTTTCAGGAAGATGAAGAGCACTAACCAAAACAGGTACCCGGCTTGCTGAGGAGTAACTGGCATCAGTTCTTGGAAACCTTTTCATCTACTGCCCCCTAGAGTCGAAGGCAACAAAACAGAAGAAACACAAAACCACTTTTGTTAAAAGTTTAAATTGGGAGGCAAAAATAAATAAATCAAATTTTTTAAAAGAAAGAAAGAAAGAAAAAGAAACAAGAAAACCCCAAGAGACTTATGCTAATGGGCAAGGTAACTTGCTATTTAATCTCATGTCATTTCCAGTTTGGGTTTTATCTCTATCTTCCTTTAACTAACTGTGTAGAATTGTTTCAGAATGTCAATAACATGATCTTTGACAGCAGTATAGATTAATTTAGAAATATTGTGGAATCAGGATTCCATGGTAGAGTATATGTGATCTCTAAATCACAACTGGCATATCTCTTCTGAGACAGAGCTTGCTTTATCTAACTAGGATGGATTTTTTTTTTCTAGAAAAACAGTAACAGATGTTTCAAGTACCCAGGAAGATATGTCAGCATGTAAGACATACTGATGCCTATGCCACGCAAATGATCAAAGAAACACAGAGAAGAGGAAATGCAAAGTCACACCATCATGGCTCTGCTTTCTGCCAAGCTCTTCAGGGCCCACAGATCCTATGGACACAAGTCTGCAAGAGTGAAGGCAGGTGAACTATACGCCAGGGAAATTCAACACATTCTTATTAAGAGTCTACGCTACAAGTTGAAAGAAAGAAAAAATGGGACAGAAAAGCATTTGCATTATGCACTTGTATTCTTTCTGTAGTTGCTAAGCTGTGTGAATGAATCAGGGAGCGTGGATGAAAACTAACTGCCACTTTAACTGAGTTCAGAAGGGCTTCAAAAGACATCTTATCAGCTTTCAGTTGTGAGCACCCTAACAGTGTGGGTTTATAAACCCAGAATCATAGGAGATCATCGCAGCACTGTGGAGATAAGGGTAGGAGGCTGCAGCGAAACAAGATGGAAAAGCTTACTAAGCATAGAGATGATGATAGCAGTGAATATTTAATTGTCAATTACCATACACCATGGCTTTACCGATGAGCTTTGAATATGAATTTTGATAGCCCTTGGAATCATGAAGGGCATTCCCCATTAAAGGTCTTGCTATAGTGTCCTTGATTAAAAAACATGATTACTACCTTGAGGGTACTTCCACATTCATTTGCACATGCACAATTCATCTATCCTATACATTGAACCTCCACCTGTCTGTCAGCTTGTCATGCTGTGGGGGCTATGTGTTGCTATGATGCTGAAAGCTATGCCATCAGTATCTCAGATACCAGCAAGACCACATATCATGGACAGGTTTCAGCTGAGATTCCCGAGTGAGACAGCCTATGGAGAAGGACCCAGCAGCCCACTCCCAAAGCAATTAGCCATTAAAAACCCTATGAATAGCAGAGAGGTACCATCAAATATAGTGCTGGAAAATGAGCCCCTCAGGTATTCAAGAAACAACTGGGAAAAGTTGCCTATTCAAATTAGAGTTGAACTTAATGATGGGAATAGATAAAATCCCCTGGGACCTCCTTTTGTTGACGTGGCCCAACTCAAAATAAGTAGTGGCTGCAATGTTTGGCTCTAACATAAAAACATCATGTGCATGGCACAGTGTTGGAGAGTGTTTGTTCTGTTGTACATAGGTTCTCTATGAGTCTGACCCAACTCAACAGCACCCCACAACAATAACAAACATACTGTACACTGTCCAACAACCTAAGCCTTCAACAACAAATGATAAATAGTCTTTACTGTTAAGAAAGTTGGGACTAGTTTACTATTAAGTCTAATTGGGAAGTCAGAAATATGTCTACAATAGCAATAGTATGTAATGAAACACAGTGGTATGAAAACAGGAAATAGATTGGATGGGAATGGTGCCAGAAATGTAGGAAGTTTCTCTGGATGGGGGTCACATGAGCTGATACTCTGCCCTAAAGTGCCTGGAAAATACCCAAAGACCTGAAAGAGATTCTTAAAGACTGGTTTCCAAGTCAACCTCCAAGAACTTCAATAATCAGAACTTAAATAGTTCAGAATCTCACAGGATGTTAAAATCCATGTCTGCCATTGTATCTGCATTCCTTCCTTAAGAAAAGTCCCACCAAGTGCTAACTCTGTGCCCAGAACTCTCTGAGGTCTTTGGGGTGCCACAGGGAACTGACAAACAAGGGTACTGTGCTGCAGGAGCCCTCCACAGGGCAGACAGGCAACAAACAAGGCAGCAGATTAACCAGGACCCCTGGCCAGCAATACCTCTGCGAAAGGCACAGGGTTAATGCTGATGGGCCAAGGGGGCAGGATGGGGGCCCCACACCAGATTGGGTCTCAGGCAGCTTCTACAATGCACCTTTAGGTATGAGCAGGCCATGGCATGAGCAAGGAGCAGCCATAGCAGAAGTCAGGTATGACAGGAAGTGTACCCAGGGAAAGAAAGGGCCGGCCAGGTGCCCAGCAGTGAGGCAGCCCGGGATGCACTTACAGCAGTGAGACACACGATGGCCAATAGAGAGACAGTAGGGGCCAGAGAAGGCTAAGGAGATTGAGGTTTAAGTGGCATGAAAGCAACTGAAGGAAAAGAAGCAGGAGAGGACAGAGCTTGATTTACCTTTGAAGGCAGGCAGCTTGGCTCCTGGGCAGCTGGAGAGTGGCCTGGGGGAATCTGGCCAACCG